>CAUYTI010104616.1:0-55184 GCA_963575145.1 Galago senegalensis
GATTTATAGCTTGCGGAACTTCTTTCTGGGCTCAGCTCCCCGTCTTTGGCTTCATAGATTCTGATTCCAACCAGTTTTTCTTCCTTTGCTCAGGAGCCTCTGACCAGGGTTGCTACCAGTCGGCCATCTTCCCAGAATCCCCCCACTTTTTGACTTCAAAGGCTATGTCATAAAAGTCAGTACAGCTTCCTCCTTTTTTCTCTCTTCTCTCTTCCTTCATGAAAGGGACACTGATCTTACAAGGTCAGACAATTAAGTTTATAAACTCATCCTAGGAAAAAATGCTGAAATCACTACAGTCACCTTCAAGGTACTCCCTGTGGGAAGCTATGCAGTGACACCAGCACCTAGTCCACCCTTCAAGGCACTTTTTCTAGGATGAGTTCTTGAACTTAATTGTCCAACCTAGTAGAACCTACTCTCCATGTCATTGGGAAGCCTGAGAAGTCCTTGGAGTGGAGCACATGGAGGGGAACTGAGGCCCATGGCTCACAACTTTACTGAGCTCCCAGCCAAGAGCTAGCACTAGTATACCATCCATGTGAACAAGCCATCTGGAAAGTAAAATTTCCATTTACCATGTTGAGACTACAGGTAGTAGAGATGAACTGTCCCACTGAGCCATGCCAAACTGCATATTTGTGAGCAAAAAATTATGGCATTATAGTAAGCTACTAAGTTTTGGGGTGGTTCATCATGCAATGATAGGTTATAGACATGGGACATAGAGGAAAAACAGGGTGGGCCTTAGCAAGAGAAAGGGGAATGGATACTTGGTGGGCAGTAACATGTTCACCATGATGCTACCACTCGACTACTGGCTTGGCTATTAACTCCAAAGCCCATGAATTGTTTACACACACTTATCCACTGAATCCTGGATTGAGAGAACTAAATAACATTTCTTGAAATTTAAAAGGAAAGAAATTAGAGCAAACATAAAGGAAGTACTACTCCACCCAATGGGCAATAAACGAATAGAATCTTGTTAGTGTGAGAGGTGATATTGGCTGAAAGCAATAAACTGGTTTGTGGAAGGCATTGGGTTTGACTGTGCAATATTTATTCCCTCTTCTGACCAGTTAATCCAGGGGCCACCAAATGTTTCTTGTAAAGGGATAGATATTAACTGTTTTAGGCTTTGTGGGCTATATTGTCTCTGGTGCAACTATTGAACTCTGCCATTGTAGTGATAGAACAGCCACAGGCAGAATTGAATGACATGCACAGTTATGTCCTAATAAAACTTTATTGACACGCTCAGGTGTTAGGCTGGATTTCATCTGTAGACTCTAGTTTGCTGACCCCTGATATATGTCACTAACCTTGTGACTATTATCTGTCCAGCCAGTATGTCCTAGAATTGATCTAGTTATGCTGAAGGGATTTTACATTTCATGCCTGGGGGAGAGGATATCTCTGCATCTTGCAGATATGAAAATGGAGCATGGAGCCCTAAATGCTGTAACAGCAGTCCTTCCATCAGGACAGGACCAAGCCTCAAAGTGGAATACAGAGGTTGGTAGAGGAGAGTGGTAGAGGAAAAATGTGGAAAGAGCCTGGGATCTTGGTGTAATTAAGCACCTGGTAGAGGCTGTCCTTCCTCCATTTGCGTGGGAAAATACATTTGTTGGATATATATTTGGATTTGTTGGAAAATATATCTGTTGGATGAGCCAGCCTGAGTCTTGATTTCCTGTTATTTTAATCCTAACAAATACAAGGTTCAAAAAGATTTGGGTGAATGAATGGGTCTTCAACATTAAATGAACTTGTGTAGTTTGAGGGGTGAACTTGCCCCATCAAGGGGAGATACATATCCTTCATGCCACTCCAAACCACGACTATATGCCAGGGTGGACATTCCTATTATGTGGAAAGTATACTCAGAGTAGAAGGGGGTGAATCTGGGACACTCTGGCATCAGTGTTGTCATAAGACCACCTTTTGGTCTTTTGACTGAATTTTAAAGTAACTTATAATTGTTAAGATTATGCCTGGAATGTTCTTTTAAATTAAATTTTCATCACAGGAGAAAAGAAATCAAGTCAAACAAACAAGCAAAATAACAAGAGATTGTGAAGAGTCATCACATAAACCCCCCACAGATTATCTTCTGTAGAAGAGGCCACCAAGAAAAAGGATAAAGAACATTCATCCTCAAAGAAATCAGAAGATTATGTAAATAGAAACTCTGATGAAGAAGAAAGTGCTTCAGAATCTGAACTTTGGAAGGATTCACTACCAGAGCCAGATGAAAAATCACAGGAAGAATAATTTGATGAGTATTTTCAGGATTTGTTCCTGTGAGATGGGAAAGAGCAGTCAACATTCCTTAATGTGAGAGTACATTTTGAAAGTTCACTAAAGTTTTACCTATAAGAAAAAAAAAATCAATAAAATGTTTTCTCAAGGAAAATCAAAACTGTAGACTTTTGGTCAACTGGTCAACTGATTTAGTCTAAAGGTAGAGGGATAGGACAGGGGGACCCTCAGGGTGGGTGGTGGGTGGTGGGTGGTCTTATCAGTGCTGGCCCATGCTACTCCCAGGAGGGCCTCTTCTATTGCTAACCCTTGATCCGATCTATCTCCTTCACTTTTTTTCCAGTGGATTTCTATGAATTTTCTATGTAGGTTAGGAGAATAGCACATTAATTTTTCTCATTTGTGTTAAGTGTAAAAATGTACATAACATAAAATTTACCATTTTAACATGTGCAGTTCAGTGGCATTATTGTTGTGCAACCATCACCACTATCCAGCTCCGGAACTTTGTCATCTTCCCAGGCTGAAACTCCTTATCCATTAGGCAATAATTCTTCAGTCTCTGGCTTGGCACTTGTAGCACAGTGGTTAGGGTGCCAGCCACATACACCAAGGCTGGCAGGTTTGAACCCAGCCAGCTGAGCAACATTGACAACTGCCACAGAAAAATATTTAGGCATTGTGGTGAGCACCTGTAGTCCCAGCTACGAGGGAGGCTGAGGCAACAGAATTGCTTAGCCCAAGAGTTGGAAATTGCTGTGAGCTCAGGGCAACATAGTGAGGCTTTGTCTCAAAAAAACCCCAAAACTTCAGTCTCTCCTCCCCCACCCACCATTCTGTTTTCTGTCTGTCTGAATTTGGCTATTCTAGGTACCTTATGTACGTGAAATCATGCAATATTTGTCCTTTTGTGTCTGGCTCATTTCATGTAGGTTAATGTCTTTTAAGATCATCCTTGTGGCAGCTTATGCCAGAATTCCATTCCTTTTTAAGGTTGAATAATATCCCTGTGTGTATGTATACCACATTTTTGTTTACTTTTTTATCTTTTCATTTTATTATTTTGAGAATGGCAGATTTTCAATTGTATTTTATATTTTAATTTCAGATTAATATGAGGGCACGTACTATTAGGTTACATTGTTTGCATTTGTAAAGTCAAGTCCAAGTTGTAGTGTCCTTCACACAGGAAGTGTCCGTATACCCCTGCCTTGTTCCTGCTGGGTAGGAAGCCCCCTACCCTCTCCCCCACTTCTTGAATTTAATACAGTTTTTCTCTCATGTGAACACTTGTTGTTAATGTACAAGTTTCAAATTAGTATTGAGTACATGTGATGCTTGATTTTTTGTTTTTGTGATACTTAGGCAAGCGTTCTCTAAATCCATCTAAGTTGTAACTAAGGACACAAAACTTCAGCCATCTTTATGGTTGAATAGTAATCCATGGCAAACCACAGTTTATATACCACAATGTATTAATCCATTCATGTGCTGAAGGGCACTTGGGTTGTGTCCACATCTTTGCAATTGTAAATTAGGCTGCTATAAACATTTGAGTGCAAATGCTCTAATGGTAAAATGACCTTTTCTCTTTTGGGTAGATGCCTAGTTATGGGACTGCAGGATCAAATGCTGGGCCTGCTTTTAGTTCTCTGAGGACTCTCCATACTTTTCCCACAAAGGCTATACTAGTTGGCAGTCCCACCAACAGTACAGGAGTGTTCTCTTTCTCCAGGAATGGCAGGTTTTTAGAAAAAGTTTTTTCCAGATGCTGAGGTCAGGAAAGAGGCACAATGAGACAGAACTAGCCTAGAAAAAAGAACTAGTTTGTACTCCCAGGACCTGTTCAATGTCAGCACTTTCTGATTTTTAACTTTCTCTTTAACTGTTATAACGGTTACTGGGATTGCTCCATGAAGTCGCGCTCTAATGTGTCTCTTTGTGCCAGAACCTTGTCACAAGGCAGAGTGGGTAAGAGTGTAGGTCACCATTTCTTAGCCTGGGACCTTAGGTTCCTGAGCCTCAGTTTCCTCATCTGTAAAATGTTGACGGTGACTCTGTGTGTGTGTGTGTGTGTGTGTGTGTATACATGTATGTGTTTGTGTACACAGATGTGTTTACTTAGAAGCACAAATGAGTCATGCTCTATACAACGTTCTGCAACTTCAGAACTTCATAAACAAAATTTCCTGAAGACTTCTCTATGCTGATGCATAAAACTTTGCTCCATTTTTTTTTTTTTGAGACAGGATCTCACTCTGTTGGTCAGGCTAGACTGTATGTAGTGGTGTCATCATAGCTCACAGCAGCCTCAAACTCCTAGACTCAAGTGACCCTTCTGCCTCAGCCTTCTGAGTAGCTGGGACTACTCAGAAGTCACCATACCTGGCTTATTTTTTTCTGTTTATTGTAGAGACAGGGTCTTGTCATGTTGCTCAAACTCCTGGCCTCAAGCAATCCTCCTGCCTTGACCTCCCAATGTGCTAGGATTATGGGACTGAGCCATTATGCCCAGTCTGGTCCATTTTTTAGAAGCTCCATATATCCTGCTTTATGTCTATACTGTAAATTCATTTAGCCAGTCTCCCCTCATGGGCATGTATGCTGTTTCCAGTTGTTTGCTTTTGCAAACAAGGTTGCAATAAAATTTCCTCATATGCCATGCCAGCTCATTCCTGTGACTGTATCTCTAGGTTCCATCCCTAGAAGTGAGATTGCTAAACTGAGGGTATGTGCATTTAACATGTTGAAAGATATTACCAAATTAGATGGTTTAATTTGCAAGTGTGTCTTATTAGATGAGAAAATCTGTTAGATTACATCCACCCTGTAAATGTTATATTTGAGTAGTTCATTTATTAAATTGATTTGTGTTCTGCTTCTCCAAAAGGGCTCTAGGAAGCTTAAAGCAAGAGGCAAATCAAATGAGGTTGACTATAATAAACATACAAAGAAAAGCCAACATGGAGTAACACCCAGCACTTATTTTGACCACTTACTATATGCCACTGTTCCAAGTGCTCCACATGTACAAACTCAAGTAAACCTCATAGTCCCATTAGGGAGTTTTCAGGCCCACCATTTTGCAGATGGGGAAACCAAGGTACAGACATGGATGTGTGTGTAGGAGTTGGAGAACAGCACATGCAAAGGCCCTGGGGTAGGCAAGACCTTGGGTGCATTTGCAGAATAGAAAGCCCCCATGGTTAGGATAACTGAATTGGGGGTGCCCTGGAGACTTGGCACACTGCCTGGAAAATTGGAAAAACTCAATAGAAGTTAGGTCTTCCCTTGTCCTAGGAGATAGAGAACGAAGGAGAAACAGATTTCAGGGAGGGCTGGCTTTTCTCAGGCTCTGGGTGAGCACAGCAGGCATCATCTCGAAGCTTAAGCATTAAGAGCAGATCAGTCCCATTTGGTCACCGCTGGCTTCTTTCTCCAGGTGTGGGTCCTTGCAGGGATGGGGAATCCTGGGAAAACTTTGGGTCCCTCCCTATTTTGGGGAATTCTCCTTTGTTAAATTCACTGCATGTGTTTCCTTTTCCTCCATCAGTCCCCAAATGGGAGGAAGGCAGCTCCAACCTTCTTTCAAAGCTGAGCAAATAAAGCTCTTTTACAATTGGTTCCATTGTAGAGAAAGCATTAGACTGATTTATTCAAATCAATTCTGGGTAAAAGCCATAAAAGAGAGCTTAAGAATGAGCTCTGTTTCCCCAGGAAACCCGGCTGATGGATTAGCACCTGAAGGGGGGCGGGTGTGTGACTGGCTTCAGAGGAGGAGTGGGGGGGCAGCTTGCATTCTGCACAGGCTCAGCAAGCATTTGCCTGGGAAAGTGAAGTCAAACACGGTTGGGGACTCTCCTGAGTGGAGATGAGATGGTTCAGTGCTGCTTTTGTTTCTGCTCCAGAAGGGAAGGAAGCCTTGTCATACAGCAGCTTTTGGGAACATAAGCTGATGTCGTAGCTGAAGGATCATCAGATGACCTGGTTGGAGCCCCTCCGTTTTGGCAGCAGGAGAGTAGGGAGTAGGTGGCTACCACCCAAAGAGCCGGGGAAGCTTACCAAGGTGACTCCCAAGGTAGTGGAAGAGCCAGATTTCAAATTCAAGTCTCCTAACTCCCTTGCCCAGTGCTGTTTATATCACAGAACCCATGTTCCAGGTTAAAAAGAAACCAAAGCCGCTAAACAGATAAAAAGTGCCCTGATGGTAAGGTCTAACATTTATCCAGCAAAAATGCATATGCATTAATTGAAATCACGTTCCTTTCCTTTGGCACTTTGTACACACAGGGAAGAACTCATCAGCGTTGTCTATAAAAATTCTTTGTCGAGACTAGAAGATAGAGAAAAATAAACTTGTACCCTAATTCATTTAACTTTTCCAGGAGGGTGAGTCTCTACTCTTTTAAGCCATATTGCTCTTGCCTTTGGCATCCTCATGTGTATGTCTTACTTACTAGCTGTGTGACCCTGACCAAGTTACCCGGTCTCTCTGAGCCTCAGTATTCTTAGCTGTATAATAGGAATAGTGCTGACTTCTAGAGTTGTCATGATCAGATGGTATGATGCACATAAAGCAATTAGCAGTGCCAAGCTATATCAATTGCTCAAAACTGTTATCTCTTTTTTCAGATTGCTTGCACAAGGGAAATGAGTGAGCCTCTTCCCAGTTGAGCACATGTCTGTCGTTCCCTATTCTGCTTTCAGACTGATCTGGCTTGCCTCCCATCCTATTCTCAGGGTTGTTCATGAATACTGCCCTCTCTCTCTCCCCCCACCCCGCATCCCCCACAGCGTATAGGCACACACAGAGCAGACAGGCTCTTGAGCGTGCATAACCCAGACTGTCTTTTCTTAGTTGCAAGTAAGAGACAGTAGCAAGATGTGGGACTTGAGAACCTGAGTCCTAACTTCCTAACCTATTTATTCTCCAATAATTTTCCAGCTCTGGACTGGGATAGGAAATATCACGTTTGGAGTTAGTTCTTCTTGGGACAGATGTGTACAGTGTAGACCTCAGTTTTTGACCCTTTTGATTCTTTGTCCCTTGTCCAGGGTTCAATGTTCAAGTCAATCAGACAGCAGAGTCGAGACAAGGTATTTCCCAATGGTGCTTGTGCTTGTGTCTGGGACCCGCAGGAGCTTTTTTTTTTTTTCCTTGCAGCTGGATTGTATCCCTGTATCTGTCATAGAAACTTCCCTCTTCAGGTATAATTTTGACATCATAGCAGCACTAAGTAGAGGGAAGAAAAGGAGGAGGGGGAAGGAGGGAGGATGAGGTGGGGCAGGAAGAAGGGTAGAGTGAGAGGGAGAGATGAAAAGAGGGATGGGGCATCAGAAACCCAGGGTCATCCCTCCACTGCCTGGGAGGGAAAGGGGGATTTGCTCTGGCCGTGGTGCTGAAGCACAAGTCTGGCTGCAAGGGATCAGAAGGCAGTGACCCAGCCAGCAAGAAAAGGGGTAGGGAGGAGGGTCATAACTGGGTCACCAGAGATTATGTTTTGATAAAAAATGGGAGCAATTCTGGGAGGAAGAGAAGAGCAGTTATGGGAGAGTGAGAGCACCCTGAGAGAGAGAGAAAAAATACACATATACCCATATACAGAAAAAAAGGTTTGGACACAGATAGTGGTGGAATAATGACTCTTGCCTAGATTAGGGGTCGAATGCTACAAGTTCATGCTGGGACGATAACACACATGCTTTCTGCTAGTGTTTCAATTTACCACCCCTCCTCCAGGATCCGTAAATAGTGTGTGTGTGTGTGTAAGAACGGGATTATTATTACTACATGAATCTTACTCTATGCTGGAGGCATTGACTGGCATAGTACCTTACTCAAGTCCACAAACAGTAGTGTAGTATAGCTGGGCACAAACACGGGTGGCCTTGCCAACTGGGACTCCTAACCTTGCTCACAGTGCTAGGGTTATTAGCTCTGGGGGTGGGAAGATGAAGGACACTTCCATTATGTCTTAGAAAGCAGTGGCTTCTCACTTACCCTAGAGGTTGGGGAGTTTTCTACTTTGTTTTGGTTATCAAGGCTGTTCTTTGAGCCCCATGGTTGCCTAAACTCAGGGATTCCTATGATCTATGTCTGTATCTTAACTTTGGTATTAATTGCAGAACACACCAGGGTCTTTGCTGGTCCTAAGCAGCCAAATCTGCTTGATTTTATAGTGATCACCAGAAAGTTCTGGAAGGTGGGGGTCCCTGAGAGGTTATAAGCATGGGCTGCGGGCAGACAATTGAGATACAAGTTTCAGCTTCATCCCTTATTAGCAGGGTGGCCGTGGACCAGTTGTTTAACTTCTCAGAGCTTCAGCTTCCTCATTTGTAAAATGAGGATGTAATAATAATAATAATAACATCCCTTACCTCAGTGGGTTGTAAAAAGATACAACATTCAGAATAGTGCCCAACACACAGTGAATTCTCAAAAACATTAGCTTTTAGTATTTTATCAATATTATTACTGTTGGGACTCAGAAAACAATACTCCAAAAGTTGGTGATTGGCATGCTGAGTACTTTTTTTTTTTTTTTTTGGTCGGGGCTGGGTTTGAACTCACCACCTCTGGCATATGGGGTTGGTGCCCTACTCCTTTGAGCCACAGGTGCCACCCATGGCATGTTGAGTACTTTGAACTGAAGTAGGAAGGTGTCAGGATAAGCGTCAAAACCCAGGTCTCTCTCTGACCTTCCTCCAGCCTCTGTCTCTCTGATACTCTTTCTTTGCCCGAGTGCAAGGAGGGACTCTTTCTGCAATTTTCTTATCTGAGCGAACTTCTTTCCAAAAGAAATGCAATTGTCTTAGGACTCCCACCTCCCCACCGCCTTAGCAATCTCATCAAATAGGAAAGATTAACCACCTGAGAAGAGAACAAAAGCCTTCACCAGGCCCAGACAGACTTTTTATCTAGTCTGAGGGCAACTCTGAGACCTTGCTGGGAGACTCCATCTGCACACACAATAAGAAAACCTTTCTTCACTGTGACGTCTGCCCCTCCCCTTCCCACCAGCTCCCCCAGAGCTCAGAGGAACTTTGTGTCAGCACATTATTTCTTAGGCTCATTTGTTTCCCCTAAAAATCATTTACTACCCCTAAAATTACCTATCAGCTCCCCTTCCCCTCTTCCCTATGGAAAGGGTATTTAAGCCCTGACCATCTGGCCCCTCTTTGAGTCTCACGCTTGCTGGACTCTTGTGCCCATGTACCGTAATGCATTTGTTCATCTTCTCTTGTCTGTGAACTATTTATACATCAATCATTTCAGAGGGCCTTCAGTGAGCAGAGAGGACGCCTTCCCTCCACCCCTGCATTATCATGGCTTTTTTTTAATGGATGGCATTGGGAGTCAGCTGTGCATTCTGTCCTCAGTTCTGCTATCTGAAAAATGGGGCTGCTGCCAATAATTATCCCATCAGTACAAGAAAAAGTGGGAGAGGTCACATTGCGTGCCCCATGCAATAAAGGCACCCAGAAAAACATTTCCCCCTTTTCTCCTTTCCTCAGTCGTGTTCAGGATCAAGAGATCTTAAATATTGGAATAAATGCACAGTTTGGTGGTTCTTGCCTTTTGGGGAGGTCATAGATCCCGTTGTAAATCTCAATTTATCTCCCTCTCACAATAATGGAAATATGTATACATGATTTCAGAGAGTTCAATAGTTCAATGAACTATTACGGATTTTAGCCTATTCCCACACACACAAAAACATCTTATCTCTCCTTCACATGATGAATTATATAGAAGTTTTTGGGAAACAAATGTAACCCATAAAAACGAGGTCTTAAAGCTCAAGCTCTGGTGATGGTGAGATGTTGAGGGTCGGAGGGCCCAAGAGTGCTTAGCTGCCGGTCTGCCCAGAGTTCCAGGGCCTGGGACCTCTGCCAGCTCTGGGACTTGCTGTTCTGGCTCCCACAACTGCCCCAGGGCCCCATCTGAGGCTGTCTTAGGAAGGCAGGATGGTGTTGGGGTTGGGGGGACTCTGCCTCCCCCCCCAGTGCAGTCTGTCATACACACAGGCTGTGGGCACTGCCTTTAACACTGTTGTCTCTAAACTCTGCAATTTATGGTGCAGCCATAGCAGGGAGAAGGCAAGGATTAGTCTGTGTTGTAAGAGCCGGGTACACGTGTATTAAAAGGCTCTTGCAGCAATCAGCACCCCATGGCAGAAAACAATGGGACGCAGCATGTGCCCATTTATTTAGAACAAGAAGAGGGGAGATTTGGATAATCAAGATGAATGCCCACATGCCCAGGAAGCCTCTGAGAAGGGCTGGTGGGAGTGGCTTAGAGAATGCTGATGGTGTTTGTTCTCTTGTCCTGGCAGATGTCTCCTCACTAAGTTGAAGCAGAGGGAGAAAAAAATTGGGTCCTGGGGCACCACAGAGGCCTACAGAAGTCCTTCTCTATGTGTGAATCATTTAAGCAGAGGAAGAGCTGGACTGCAGGGACCCTCAAGAGGAGAATAAGAAAACCACAGGATTCCAGTCACATCCCGGAATTAAAGGTGAGATGGGTAAAAAGTGACATTTTCAAACCTGGAATCTCCCTGGAATGTCATTTGCATCTTCATGATTAACAAGGAAATTTAAAATTAAGAATAAACTTCCTGCAGCATTATGTCCTAATGGCTGGGCTAGTGGAAAGGGAGGTGAGATTTACAGGTCTCTGCAATGTTGCAGAGTGGCAGAGACCCCGATTTGGGGGATTGCAGCCCTCAGCTAATGGCCCCACTTTGGTGGTTCATAGATGGCATCAGAAGTTAGTTGGCTTGTGGGGCAGTTGCCTGAACAAGTTGTAGGTTTGGATTTTACAATTCCTTGCTGGGATGTCTCATGGGAGAAGAAGCCACATCCTGAGCTCAGGGCTTTGCCCTAAAGGGGGACTTTGCAGGGCTTGGGCAGGTGGGATCTTGGGAGGGTAACTGTCTTGTCCTGAGGGAGCCTTAGGGACTCAGCTACAAGTCCAATGCATGTTTTGGTGGAAAGCGGGTGGTCTTACCTGCTGGATCCCTCCTCACTCCTTCCAAATAGCTCCAAGTTTGCAAGAGGGATTTCAGCAGGGGGGCTGCTGGTTCTATTTCCTTATGCTCCAACTCATGACCAGCTTAAGGTGTCAGACTCAGAGCTTCTTGTGGCTGACCCGGCTGCAGTGATCTGCAGCTGTTCCCCTGCACCCTTGCCTCTGACTCCTCAAATCTGCTCCAGTCTCGTCCTCCAGCCTTCCTCCTCCTCCTCCTCACTATAGTCCCATAGGGAAGTCTCACACACCCCCAACTTCAGGGCCACACTTGGCTTCATTACAAGAAGAGCACGTGGCTTAATGACATTTTAAAATAAACATTTTTGAGCCCTTCATATACGTCAGGCTTAGGGCTTTGCATATCTAATTTTATTTAATTCTCACAACAATCCCACAAGGTACTATTGTTATCCCCATTTTACAGATGAAGAACTTGAGGCTCCCACAGATCAATTTCCCTGCTTGAGCTTATGCAGCTAAGAAGAGTGAAGCCACGACTCTGATCAGGCTCTGTCTGCAGAGGCTGTGCAGAGCCACCTGCCTGTTCAGCCCCACTGTGGAAAGGTGAGCATTCGGACCCCGGTGAGACTTGCCGATGGGGTTTCCCATTGCCACCCTGTCACCCTCTGATGCTGTCCTGCTCACCTTTGTGAGGCTGGAGCTGATTTGGGCTCCATAGGGGATACCGTCAATGCCTTGCTACTCCTGTGCCTGCTGATCACTTTTGCCTGAAGCTACTGTGGCCACCAGGGCTTAGAAATTAAGACCCTCTAGGGAGTAGGTCTCAGATGTGCCTGGTGAGATTTTACAAAAGAATTTCCCAGCTCCTGAATGCCTAAGGTGGGATAAGTCTCAGTTGAATAAAGCCCTGAGATGCCCACAGGATAACTTGGCTGATAACAAACCCCTTATTGGCTGCTCTTCCTTTTCCGTAGTCATACCTTCATCCCAGTCTATCAACAGAGTTTGTTGGAATCACCCCTGAAATAAACCACTTTCACTTACACTTGTCTTGTGCTTCCTGGGGCATCTTCTCTGTGGGTGTGTGGGTTAGGGTGGGGGTTCAAAGGTCTCACCAATGCAGAAGGTGTATCTCCTTCAAATAGTCCATAATCCCTCTCCCTGTTTCCATCAATTTGCTTGCCATTTCATTACTCAGTATTTACTTATGTGTAACATCCACATTGGAGGCTGGGAATTCTGTCCTTAGACTGATAGAAATAAAACCCCTCTGTTCTATCTCTACAGTTATACCTTGGGCTGTTGGCTCAGACGTTACCCATTTTCTGGGCTCCCAAGGAATTTATAGACATTTTTCTAGGTGAGGGTAAAAGGGATCTTTTTTGTTTTGGATTTTGTCCTGCTGTGATCATCAGATCTAGTCATGCTGCTTAGAAGTTGAGGAGTGGTCCCTCAGAGACCACTAGACTAGCAGATCTAGTCTCAAAGGCCTAGTAAACTCACACCCTTTCCTCTGATGTCAGGTTATTTGTAGCCAATTTCCTTTACTTGTCTGGGAGGGAAACATTTAGCACCATTTGTTGCAACATATATTCCTTTAACAATCACATGTCTCAGCTAAAGTCATGGCACCATGGAAAGCTAGGGAAATTCAAGAATGAATGAACTTGGCCCAGAGGATTTTTAGGGCAGTGACACTATTCTGTGTGCTAGTATAATGGTGGGTACATTTGTCCAAACCCATAGAATGCACAGCACCAAGAGTAAACCCTAATGTAAACTACAGACTTTAGTTACTAATAACGTCACTGTAGGCTCATCAGTTGTAACAAATGCAGCACACGAAAGCCTCACAGGTAAACCAGGGGATGGGCGAGTTGAGAGGCTCTGTGGGAACTCAGGATTTTCTGCTCATTTTTCTGCTAACCTAAAACTGCTTTAAAAATAAAGTCTATTAATTAAACGACAGCAACAACAACAAAATGAATAAGCCCACAGCGTTTGCTCTTACGGAGTTCACTGCCAAGAGGAAGAGAAGGCAGAGAAGCAGCTCATTTTGATGGTGTGATGTGTGCTGGGCAGGGGCTGGCCAAATCAAACCCAAGGAAAAGCAGCATTTATGGTGCACACCAGAGCGCCTGTGACCAGCTGGCAGCCCTGTGTCCTTTTACTGTCCCTAATTTTCCTGACTAGTTTCAAATGCTGCAGAAGATGGGGTTGATACTATGACCTTGAGCCCTCAAGTTGGTCCAGGCTGGGTGGGTGGTGCCTGGGAACCCTGAATTATGTTTTCTTCCCAGAGGTGTTATAATGCATTGCTGTTAAAAGAACAGCCTCTGTGTATTTAAATCTCAGTCCTGCCACTTTCTAGTAACTAGAGCATTTGTTTGGGGAACCACTGAATCTGCTGAGATGAACTTGCACTCATACTACATTACTCACCTGACTGCCACAGCCCCTGCTCTGACTGCTGGACCCAATAATGTTTTGGGTCCCCTAGAATTGGTGTCAGTTCAGAGCCCACATTCAGTGATCCTGAACAGATCTGATTATTTTCTTTTCCCCAGCATAGTCATCCCAGTAAAAGTCTATAGATTCCCTCTAGGGCAGGCTGGGAGAAAGAGTAATAGCATACATTTCTGGCAGTGGAGCTGAGTCCTTCCTCAAGGGGACTGGCCTCTGGTTCAGACAAGGGGTTTGGGTCTGTAAACTGGTTAACTCTGGGAATTGATTGAGGGGCTGTGACTCTCTGTTCTTCTGCTCACCTGACTTAGAACTCTTTGCTTATACAGACAAGGTAAAACTTTAGTAGGCTTCTTATCTCTCTTGTGTCTAGGAGCACCATGTTAACTGGCCAATTCCACAAGCCTGGAGAGTCAGACTGTTCTGGTTGCTGCCTTGACCATGCTGTCTGTCACAGTGGCAAGTGCCCCTTTTGCCTTTAGCCATTGAATCCTGGTGCCACTGGGTCCCAGCCACTGTAGCATGCCTTGGACATGTCACTCTCTCTGTTTATGCCTCAGTCTCCTCCTCTATACAATGGGGTGACTAATAGTACACACCCCAGGGCTGCTGAGAGGCTTAGAGGAATATGTGGAAGTGACAGAAGAGTCTCCAAGCCAACATGTGGTTATTAGAATTATTTGTGCTGGTAAGAGGGAAGAGATGGAGAGGGGAGGAAGGTGCTGGGCAGGAAACCTCTCCCCCAAAGGCTTCCTGAGTACCTAATCTGGGCCACCCACCGAGATAGCTGTTAAGGATAAAACAGTGAGCAAGGCAGGGGCAATGATCACCTTCAGAGGCTTAGTGGGCAATTGTGCCACATGGTCTCAGCACTTCACGTGTGGAATGCCTAAGGAGTATAGGGACATAGGATCCTGGGACCCTGGATCCTATGAAAGGACACAGCCTCCTCAGCCTGTCTGGCCCCTGAGGAGGGCCAAGACCCTGCTGCTGCCTATTCTCTGGGTATAGCACTTCAACATTCAGAAAATGCCTCCTGGTTCAGTTCATACAGCAGAGGGTGTATCCTGAGCTCAGTCAGTTACCAATGCACCCTTCTCTCCAAAACAGTTCTCAAAGTCTCCTCCTCTGTCTGTACCCTTGCTGTGCCTAAGCCCCCACGCCTCTCTCCTTATGTCCTCCATGCTCCAGCCGCACAGGCCGCCTTGCTGCCTCCTGCCCAGCCTCTGGGCTTTTGCACCTGCTGTTTCCTCTGTCTGAACATCCTTGGCGGGTGCACCTGCTCTCAGCTGTCTCTTCCTCCAGCTCCGTGTATCTGCCACTGTCCCTCTCCAAGCTCTAAGACCTGCTGAGGCTCCTGTCTTTTGGGTTTCCCTGGACCCTTTGCACAGTGCCAGTGTCCATCCTTAGTGCCCCCCTGCCGGGCACTGAGCTCCACAGGGCAGAGACAACGCCTGCCTGTTCCCACAATATCACCCTCCTTTGTCACCACACCTCTCCCATACTGCTCAGTAAATATCTGTCGATGCAAACATGGTGCCTTTGCGCGAAGATCATCCTCTAGGCCAAATTCTGCACGTGTTTTGAGCAGCCTCAGTTTTGCGGATACCTCCAAGTCCTTCAAGATGTAGAACGGGACCAAGGACTAGGTGAACGTGGCGGGTGTCCACCCACTCAGGGCGTGCCTTCTCGCGTCTCTTTCTCGCTCAGTGAGGCCACTGGGGCACGGCAGGGCGGGAGCACTACCGCCGCCGGGCAGGTGAGCCCCGCGCAGGCCCGGTCCCCGCGTGTCCGCGGTGCGCGCCGGCGGCCAGCAGAGGGCGGCGGCGCGTCGGGAGCCGCCGGGCAGCTCCAGGAGCCCGCGCCGAGCCGCGCTCAGAAGCCGGTGGCCCGCGGAGAGGCCGTGCGCACCGGGGAGGCGGCCGCGTCCTTCCTCCTTCCGAAGTGCAGGCAGAGCCCCTGGAGCCATGGCCAGCCCTTCAGGCAGCCCAGAAGACACCGGCAAGGCCAGAGGCAGGGACGGCTGGCCGAGGAGCGAGGAGGACGATGCCCCTCCGGAGGAGAAGAGGCTGAGGCTGGGGCTGGAAGGCGGAGGTGCGGGGACCGAGGACGGGGAAGGCGCGCCGCGTCTGGGCAGGGACGGCCCCGGCACCCAGGCAGGTGGCGAAGGCGGAGGCGTAAGTGAGAGGGGCGCGGGGGGCCGTAGGGATGAGCAGTGGCCACCGTCAGGTTGAAGTTGATAATTGGGCAGCAACTCCTGCGGCCCGAGGTGACAGCTTGCAGGGACCTCCCGAGGAACTAGATGCCCTGGAGACCCACTGGAGTGAGGTTGGCAGAGGGAGAGGGGGGCAGCCTTGTGTCCCCGGGATCCCCCCGGGATGGGAAGGAGGCGGAGTTGCTCTGAGCAGCCCTCAACACGCACCCCCATCCTGGGCAGGGCTGCTTGGGGCACCTCTCTGGGACTTTGCTGGGGTGTGTGTCTCTCACTTGGTGAGGGGCTTGGGTGGACAGTAGCTGGGCACCAGGTTTGGCCAACCCTGCGCTGTTCAGTGTGGGGACTGGGGTCCCCCACATGCCCTGCATCTTTCTATCGCTGCCTTGCTTTCTGGGTGGCAGCAGAGTTGAGCGGAGGCAGGTGGCTTTCGTCCAGAATGCGCTTTCTCTCCCCATCCCGGGAGGCAGGCAGACTTCTTTGCATCCCCAGCGCTGTCCCCGTGGCCAAGGGCTACTGTGAGGGTGCGCTGCCACCGTGGGCACGGGCACGTGAGTCACAGGGCGTGTGTGTGGGCTGGAGCCCAGGGCCTCCTGGGGTTCACTTTGTACTTCCCCTCCCGACTCTCCGCTTGTGACTTTGCTGACCTTCCGTTTGGGGCGCACAAGTATCTAGAGGACAGATGGGGACTGGCTGGAGAGCTGCTCCCTTGGTGAGGGCTGCCACCTTGATGGTTTTTCATGGATAGTGGGGTTGACCTCTTTGTTCCCTCCACATGTTTTTATTCTTGACCATTTGCTTGGCTGAGATTGTCTTAAAATTTTGATCAGTCGCTAATGAGCTTCAGGCGGAAGAGTTTCCTTCCTTCTGGGTCCACTTAGGCAGCAGCAGCAGCAGCAGGAGCAGCAGGAGCCCTCCCTCCCCAGGGCTGCAGCAGAGGCCACCCAGCCCGGCTCAGGGCTGCCCCAGACCCTTCTCATAGTGGTGGTTTCAGCTCTCTGTGGATGTTACTGCAGCCAGAGCTTGGTCACTTGGACACCAAGACCAGATGAATTCTGAACTCCCAGGAGGAGGAGGGTAATAGTCACCAAGGTTTGCTGGGACACCTGGGAAAGGATGAGAAAGCAGTGGGGTCAGAAAGCCTTGAGAGGAGAGGTCCCAGTCCCAAACACGGTGGCAGTGTAATCAGAAAACTTTTATTGTTGAAATTCTCTCCACCCAGAGTTCCTTTCCATGGACTCTGTCAAATACCAGGATACCAGAATGCAGTGAAGTGACCAGTGCAGTGGAATGTGGGTCTGGAATCAGATAGCTCAGGTTCGCATCCTGGCTTTGCTCCTTCTGAGCTGGGTGACCAGGGGCAAGTCACTTGACCTCTCTGAGCCTTAGCGTCCTTGTTGGCATAATGGATGTATCACCGGCCCCATACCATAGGGTTATATTCCTGAATGAGGCCTGTCTCAGAGAGCACTGAGTACTGGGCCTGGTGCATAGTATGTGCTTGATACACGTGACCTTGTACTGAAACTCATTCCTTGGAGCTTTCTGGGTGTAAGGTTTTGGTTCTGAGATAACGGTCTTAGGGCTGAATCTCCATGTTAAATGCTTTCTGGAGGTTAAGAGAATTGTATGTAGAGGATGAAATTTCTCAATGGCAGAAACCCCACTGAATTTTTTGGTCCACAAAGGAAAATGGGAATCCTATAGTTCGAAGGATTACATACCTTGTTTGCTGAACCTGAATACATTTCCTGTCTCTTCCAGGAGCCTGGATGTTCTCAGGCCAGTGGCCCCTCGAAGAGATAGAATCTTGGTTTTCAAGTTGAAAGGTTGGCCCAAGGCCTAGTGCAGCCCACAATGCCTTCCAGACAAATTCTTTTTTCCTTTTTAGTTTCTATGGGAATATTTTCTCTGAAGAACCTAGGAAGCAGTTTCAGGCTGGTGTGAGGATTAGCAGCTATTTCTTTGAGGAGGAAGAAATGGCCTATTTCTTCACTCACAGGCCATGTCTGAGTGGATCAAGAAGAACAGAGTGCCCTTTTATGAGATTTTGTCTGTGTGGACCATTAGCTTGGTGAAATGTCAAAACCATCCCTGTTCTTTAATAGCAGATTATTTTGGACTTTTCTTTGCAGAAGCTGCAGGGACATCACCTCCCTGTCCATGCTGTATCCAGATGTTTTTAAGGACAGGCCTGCACTCTGGATGGCTGAGGTTGAAATGGGACTGGTTTTCTCTCTGGTGGCTCCCAGGCTCTGCCCTTGTCTTTGAGGGTAGGGAGTTTCTTTCTTTGGTATTTGCTAGAGGACACTTTTCACTCCTGGAACCCCAGGAGCCCCTGAGTGCCAAGTCCCACTGGAGAGTGTGTATTTATGGGGGCCGAGTCCCCACCAGGGACTAGAGGGTTTCACAGGCTTCTTTATATCCTCAAGCACCAGCCCTGCAGAGAAGAAAAACTGGTCTTCCCAGAGTCTGTACTGACCTCTTCCCAGTGATCCCAGGATAAGCCTGATGCAGAGTTCTTCCTGGGGGGAAAGAAAATTCTCTGCGAGGTCATTGGTCATCAACTTCAACTGTTTGCTTAGCTTTACCCAAGACCAGGCAGCTCATCAGAGATTTCCAGGTGTTGGACAGAACTGAGCATTCGAGGGTAATAACCCACCAGAATCCCTGAAATCCTCTGATGGAATCTCTAGGCAGAAGCACCTGGCCTTGGAACTAGAGCAGGAAAGTTCTTGTCAGCCAGGGGCTCCCTGCAGAGGTGAATCCACAGGTCTGTTCCCTCCTCACTGGCAGCAGTCTGTGCCGGGGTCTCTCACCTTGGCACTGGTAACATTTGGGGCCTTCCTGTGTGTTATAGGGTGTGTGGCAACACCCCTGGCCTCTGCCCAGTAGATGCCTATTGCTCCCCACCCCCACCCCATCTACGACAACCAGATGTGTCTTCTGGCAGGTGGTGGGGCATAAACAAGATCACCCCATCCGAGACCCATTGTCTACACTTGGGAAAACGAGTGTGGGTGTCCAGTTTAGGTCCCTGTTGAACCACTTATGAGCAGCGTGGCCTTGGGAAACTAATACCACTGCGGGGCATCAGTTTCCTCACCTGCACGATGGAGGTAGTGAGATGCATCTTACAGGAAGGTTATGTGGGCATTCCACTGAGGCAAGTTAATAAATGGAAAATGCTTGGCATGGCATTTAAACACAGAAAAAGCACAAAATAAATGGTTGATACCATTACTCGAGTTATTCAGACTTCATCCTCCACCTCTCGATCCCATTGGTGAGGTACGAAGGGGGACGTCACCCACCTAAACCCCAGAGTGGATTAGGGTGGCATCTTGGCTTTTTGCATGAGACTTGAAGGTCTCTTCCTGGGTTCTCTGGGGCTAGGATTGCAGGAGGCAGGCGTGTGGGCAGGTGGAACAGGTGGCCCCCCAGGTCCACGCCCATGCTGGAGACTCGCAAAGCCGGCTTGCTGAGACAGGGTGTTTGGACCAACATCTGGGTTTCTGGATTCCTGTTTGAGCACAGCTGGACCCCACAGGCTGAAACTCTCTCTGCTCAGATAGAGATATTTCCCTGGCAACGATCTCTCAAGCTGACATGAAGACACGGCCACCCACTGGAATGTGGCGTGTCTGCCTGGCTGTCCTGTAATTTGTGAGGCGAGCTTCTGAGGCATGCAGTGCCTAAGCGGGAAGTGGTGGGAAGTTCACTCATCTTTCATGGGCTGCAAGTGCCGTGCAGGTGGGGGAGGGCTGGAAGGAAGACAGCACAGGGGACATTATTTTTACATAAGATGGAGAGGTGCAGGGTATACCCCTCCAGAGAAGCAAGTCTCCCTGCACCGGGAATAGTTTTGGAGTGTGAGCCGTATTGCCTTTGGCTTTAATTATTTCTTAACTATCTCACCACAGTGCTGGCAAATGGGAACGTGATTTGTGCTTCTCAGCTGAAAAGACTTAGACCCCAGGCACATGTCTTCCTAATTCTTTTAATTTCAGTAGGGTAGTGGTCATTTCCCTGTTGTGTCCTCTGGAGTGTGATATGGAATTGAAGCAGTGAAAAGGAGATGAGTTTGGAGGTTGGGTCAGGGGTCCCTACCAGGGATGCTGATGGCTTGGATGGTGGTGGCAGTGGTGGTGGGTGGGTTTGGGAATGAGGAATGCTTACGAGACATGTCCCAAAGGTCTTATGGATCTATTGGGTATTGGGGGTGAGAAAGAGGGACGGTCTGGGCTGACCTCCAGAATGCCAGGCAAGAACAGGAATTTGATGCTGGCCTTCTTTACTCAGGTCACCGTCAGACCCCAGGGGCAATGTTTGCCAGGCTAGACAGATGTGAGTGGGAAGGCAAGTGTGGGCCAGAGGTTCAGACTTGTAGACTATAGCTGAGGCCATGGGAATGACTATGACTGAGATTGCCCAGGAAGGGAGTGGAGATTTTAGGAGGGGCTTTCCCTAAGCCCTGGGAAACCTTGATGAGAGGATCAGAACTCCTGGGAGAGGTCAGTCAGTGGACACACAGCCCAAGGGTGTGGGGCTTCCTAGACAGGAGAGCGAGAAGACTGGCATGTTGGACAGAGCGGCCCGGATTTCATGTACTGTGTTCATCGGCTGTTGCTGGAAGATTTTTTTGCATTTCTAAATAGTAATAGATTTCACATATTTTCAAACGCATTTTACAGGTACATTGAAAAATCAGTAGTGGTTTGATGACTCACAATTCAATCAAACCTTAACTTTAAACATTCAACAGTGGATAGGTGAGACTATTTTGGTCAAATATATCAGGACAATTACCATTTATAGAAATAATATATGTGTTAATTAACATGTGTTAATATATGTTTTAATTGAATTAGACAATTTTTCATATTCTGAATTTTATTGTTAATAATTACTTTTGTAAAGAGAACATGTTATATTTCTTGAACTTTCCCATTCTATTTATTTCTTTTATACGGAAGGAATGTATATAACAGGATGTTTGGAACTATATGCATATTGTGAAATGGCTAGATGGAACTAATTCATATACACATTACCTCACATACTTGCTTTTTTGAGGTGAGAACACTTGAGATCTATTCTCTTTGTGATTTTCAAGTATACAATATATTGTTATACTTATAGTCACCCATTGTGCTACAGGTCTCTTGAACTTCTGTTTAACTGAAATTTGGTGTCCTCTGGTCAACGTGTCCCCTGGCACCCCAGCCCCTGGTGATCACCATTTTACTCTTCTATGAATTAAAAATTCAACTTTTTTAGATTCCACACATAAGTGAGGTCACGTGGCATTTGTCTTTCTGTGCCTGGCTTATTTTACTTAATATAATGTCCTCCAGGTTCACTGTGTGGTTGCAAATGACACGACTTCTTTTTTTAAGGCCAAATGGTATCCCACTGAGCATTTATAGCACAGTGTTGCTGGAACTTATTTTTTTATTTCAAATTAGTATGAGGGTATAAATTTCTAGGTTACACTGTTCTGACTTCCAAGGTTAAGTTCAAGTTGCAGTTGATCCTTTCACCCAAGGGATGTGCAGAACACCCTCACTTTGTGTACCTTAGGTAAGATCCCACCAGTTGCCCTCCTTCCTCTCCCCTCCTCCTTGCCCCTCCTTCCTCTCCCTCCCTCCGCTCCCCTCCCTCTCTTCTCTCCTTCTCTTCTCCCCTCCCCCTTGCTAGACTATAATTGTGTTTATCATTTGTATGGGCATGCAGTTGTTTATATATTGGTTTCATATTAGTACTGAGTACATTGATGTTGCTGGAATTTTAATGGAGGCCAATGGGGGTGCAAACATTCACCCTAAGTCTGCACACTCCACACCCAACCAGGGTGTAGGTGAGCATACCCAGGGTGCTCATGGTCTTGCAGAACTATAGTTTGTGTGTGTGATTCCAGAGCCCTTATCCTCCTATAATGCTTGCTGTCACTTTGCCATGTTCCCATGGCACATGGTTACACTGTTGTGAGACTCTCACTTCTGCACACTGAGGGCCATTCTCCTTCCTCATTCCTCCAAATATCTGAGCAGCTCCTGTGCTCCAGGTGCTTGTCTACAAGGAAGGTCAGTTCCTGGAGGTCATACTTTAGTGGAGGAGACAGACTATAGCCCAATGCCAGAGCTGGCCCCCTGCCTGCTTATATAAATAAAGTTTTATTGGAAAACAGCCATATCCATTCATATACTTGCTATCGGTTTTACTGCTTTCCTCTACTAGGAGAGGGAAAGTTGAATAGTTGGGACAGAGACTGGGTGGCCTGCAAGGTTGAACTCTTTACCATCTGGCTCTTTAAAAAAAAAAAAAAATTGCTGATCCCTACACTCTGAAAGCCTCAAGTTAAGAGGACTTTGCATTGCCCTCGTGTCCACAGGGGCTTGAGTACAGCTGCCCTTGAGATGTATAAGTTTTGAGGTGGGACTGCAGTGAGTTAATCTCAATTTTGCAGGTCTTTCGTATCAGGGGCAGGATGCTGGGCTGCCAGTGGGTTTTCCTCACCACTGCGGCTGGGGCACCTGGCTGCTGCACTGTCTGATTTTTGTAATAAGCAAGAGAAAGGAGAGAGGAAGCAGCAACTTTTGTCCCTTTGTAAGCATCTTCCTAAGAGGGGTCTCCCAGTGAGTGTTTAGCATCCCACCCTGCATAGCCACGGACATCCAGTGAGGTCAGTCTTCTTGGTGCAGCCACTCCGAGGCTCTGTACAGAGCCTCCAAATTATCAGGAAGGGAGAGAGAAGAAGGATGGGTTTTGCAAGCATCAGAACTCGGATTATTGAAATTAACATTTCCCCCAAGTTTTATAACGTCTAGGCATGCATATTTAAGCGTCTGCCTCAAAAGCTCTTGCTAATAACCAGATGGTGCATTTAATTTTTTTGTTCTCTGAGCAGTATGCATCTTCCTGCACAGCCCTCCTTGCAGGCAATGGCACATCAAGTGACAGTACGTCTGGTTGTTGCTACAGACCCCTCCCCCTGGCAGCCCTTTGAGAGCCCTGCCTTTCTGGAGTAGCTTCTTCCTTGTTGGTCCGCCCTGGTGGCAAGGTGTCAGGTTACTCCCAGTCCTCCCCCCAAGGACTCCTGCCTTTGCTTCTCCAAGGAATAGGGGCTCCTCCTGACCCCCCAGACCTCACCAGCTGGGGAACAGTGTCCTGGGCTAGTGGGGGGCTGATCCCACCTTGCCTTTCAGAATGCCCCCTGCCCCAGAGGATCCCAGCTAGGGCGTTAAGTCTTTGCTCCTGTCTGGGTGAGGAAGCCTTTGTGGCTTGGAAACCTGTTGCTTTAACTTTGAGGATGTGAGTGCCTGAGAGGCAAAGGCTGCTGCCCTGTTTATTTTCGTTTTTTGAATTCTTTTCTGTGTTGTTTTAAGCCCCTGTCTTTCCTGCCTTGGGGTCTCTGAATTGGACCAGATGAGAGAGTCCAGAGCTCTGCAGGGGTGGGGAACCTGTGGTCTCAAGGCCACATGTGGCCCTCTAGGTCTCCGAGTGCAGCCCCTTGACAGAATCCAGACTTCACAGAACAAATCCCTTTATTAAAAAGATTTGTTCTGTAAAACTTGGATTCAGTCAAAAGGCTGCACTCAAGGATCCAGAAGGCCACAGATTATCCGTCTCATCTGATTCTCTTCCATATGTTTTTTTTGTGAGTGTGCAGGCACGTATATCTGCACACAAGTAGTTTTAATTTTAATCTTTTTGTAGAAAATGAAGATGGGGCAATGCTACACCATATTTCTGGTTTGGAAAAGCCCCCTCTTCATTCACTGTATCCTTGAATCATCTCACACTGGCCCCTGGGTGCCCCCTTCCCTAGGCCCTTCCTCTTGTGGGGCTGTGCCATGCCTCGTCTAACTACCCTGCACCCAAATCCCTCTGGACAGTGTCTGCCTCTTCCCTGCTGCAAATGAAGCCGCGATAAACATCCTCACACATATCCCTTGGTGTCCTGTGCCTGTGTCCTGTAAGACATCTGATGGGGGCACGGGGCTGTCCAGGTCAGGGGGTGACCGGTGCTCAGCTTACATCCTGGTTAAATTTTGTCAGGTTGTCCAGCTCCCCAAGGACCTACGTGCTGCCATCCCATGCGCTCATCATCTTCCACAGCCCAGAAAGCCCTGGGCAGAGTGACATGGCAGCCTCACCTTCCTGTCCTTAGGCTGGTCCACTCCCCGATGTGCACCCCCACAGCCCCTGGAAGGACAGTTTCCTTTCTTGGATACACCAGGCAATGTTACTGCATTTATCTCCTTCAGGCCTCAGTTTCCTCAGAGGTAAAATAGGGATGAGATAATGTGCGCCTCCTTGGGCTGCCATGCAGTTTGGGTAAATTAACTCACGGGAGCACTGCACGGTGCGTGGCTTGCCAGACTGACCTTACCAGGGGCAGTGTCTATAGAGCCAAACTCCTTGCTGCCCCTTGAGACATGGCAGGGACAGAGACTGAGGCACAGTCAGTGGGTGCAGAGGAAGGAAACAGACTCCTGACAGGTCCTCCATGGGTGGGCTCTAAGATGAGCCCCCCCGCCACAGGGCCACTTTCCCCCTGCCCATTTCACCTAGGTCCAGAGGGCTGTGCTGTGTCTTCCAGACCACAGTCTGGAAACTGGGTCTAGGAATGGGCAAGGCAGTGTCCCGCTTTATCCTGGCACTTCCAACCCCAACTGGCAGCTGGGTGCCAACTGACCCCTCAGTGGCAGGGATCCTGCTAGTTCTGAACCCTGAGACACAGGGCAGGGAAGTGTAGAAGGGCGGTATGCTCATTATAGCCCTTCTTCCTCCTTGGCCCTGGACACCAGATTTTATATGTGTGTGTGTGTATGAGTGTGTGTGAAAACAGTGGTGTGAGTTTCCAAGCCTGAGGTTGTGTTAGGGTGGGGCTAGGTGGCTGGATGAAGTACAGGATTTTGAGTTAAACCTGAATTTCTGATTGATTTTTTCTTTTTTTAGCACCAGTATGTTTCATGTAATATTTGGGGAGAGAGCACTGAATCCTAACCAGTAGCCAACCAGGGAGGATACTCATGTGGTATCTGCGACATACTTACCCTCAAAAATGATTGTTGTTTCTTTGAAATTCAAGTTTAACCAGCATCCTGTCTTTTCACTTGCTGTATCTGGCAGTTCTGTGCTGTGCTTATTGGTGTGTATTTGTGGATTGCCACATGAGAGACTCTCTCCAGGTATCTGTAGGGGTCAGAACGGAGATGGACTGAGGGCACCCTCCTGGGCTGCTTGATGGTCCCTGGCAGCTGTGGGATTGGATGCTGCAGCCACTGGGGTCTGGACAGTGGCTGCCCGCATCTGCCTCCCTGCCAGGGTTGGCTTTGCTCCCATCTCTCTCCAAATATGGGGGCGAGAGCTGCCCTGTCCGCCCCTGCTGCCCGCGTGGAGCTCAGCCGCCCAGCCAGACGAGATGGCAAACAGTGTGCAGATGGCAACAAAGCTCTCCCCAGCTCCCTCTGAGCAGGGCCTGCAGATGAAACGGAAGTCCTCCTTCGCACCCCCGCTTCCAGAAATCCCAGGCGACAGTCACCACTGAGTTGCTGTTTTGGACTCTGCTTCCTCCTGGTGATTACGCCACCCTGAACAAATAAAGCACTTCATTCCCACCATAAACTTGTTCACACGCACACATGGCCATTGTCTAGATCCACCAGTGTGTGCCTGACTCATCCGGGCAAGGGGCTCTCCTCCCCGAGGCCAGGGAAGAGCTGCATAATTGCTATCTGAAAGTCTCTCAGGAGAAACCAACTGCAGATTTGGAAGGTTTTTTTTGGGTTCTGTGTTGTTTTTGATACTTGTTCACAACCTAAATCACACAGGGCCCTGCCCTGGTGTGCAGAGCCTGAGGATGTATTTGTGTCCAACTGGCTTGGAGACTCAAGAAGCTTGTTGAACGTGGCTTCTGAGTCCACAGCAGTCTGTCATGGGGCATATCACCAAGGAGAGACAACCTGTGCTTTTTGAAGATGGTTCTATTTAGTCATTCATTGAACTCATTACAGGCATGGTCACGGTGTCTTTGTGTCTCCTCTGTGAGGTGGGTGCTAGGATCATCTGCATCTTCACTGCTCCCTGTAGCTTCTTTCAAGTTCCTGTACTTTTCCTGCCACAGGGCCTTTGCACCTCTTGCTCCCTTCTAAACCAAGATCTTCCCATGAAGGCAGAAACTGTACTTGTTTTTGATTCTCATTGTATCGCTGGTGTTTAACATATGCTCAGCTAGAATTTGATTAGCGAATGAAGAAGGAATGCCCATTTTACAGATGGGAAAACTGAGGCTCAGAAAAATTACATAACTTGGCCAGTATTATATAGTGACTCAGAAGTGAGGCTGCATTAGATAGAAGTTACCTGCTTGCTCTCTGAGTACACACCTTTAACCACTGCACCATGGTAGCTCACCAAACAGGAGGAGCAAGAGGCAACTTTTAGAACAGAAATCCTAGGGTGATTCCAGAAGATGGAATAGGAATGTACTCACCTAAGGGCTTTCTTACTGCATTACTTTAAAACAGTGGTTCTCAACTTATGCTGTGGCCCTTTAATACAGTTCCTGTGGGTCGCAACCCACAGGTTGAGAACTGTTGCTTTAAAAGACCAGTCTTTCCATCTGCCTCTTAGCAAAGACCTTAGCAATATTTGAAGCACAGTTGTCAGTATGAAAGGATGGATGTTTGCAATAAGAAAGAGTCTGTATCACATTTAGCTTGTGATCTGCTATGGCCTCCTGATCATCTTCAGTCTTAGTTATGCACTCCTCCCTTCTTCCTTCCTCCCTCCCTTCTGTCTCCCTCCTTCCCTCCCTTCTCCCTCCTTCCTTCCCTCTTTCCCTCCTTCTTCCTTGCCTTCCTGCCTTTCTCCTCCTTTCCCCTTCCCTCCCCTCCTTCCATAGAGGGGATACAAATGTTTTTGCTACACGGATAGCTTCTTTAATGCTCAAGTCAGGGCTATTAGTGTGCCCACCACTCAAATAGTGTTCATCATACCTGTTAAATAGATTTTTGGTCCTTCCTCCCTCCCCCGCCCCACCAATGTGTGCCCATTGGTTAGTTCCAGCTTAATAGAGAGTATATGTGGTATTTGTTTTTCTACTCCTGAGAAACTTCACTTAAGATAATGGTCTCCAGTTCCATATAAATTGTTGCAAAAGACACTAATTTATTAGTTTATATGGCTAAGTTGTGCTCCATGGTATGTGTGCAGATAACACATTTTGTTAATCCACTCATGAACTGATGGGCACTTCGGTTGATTCCACATCTTTGCGATTGTGAATTGTTTTGTAATCAACATTTGAGTACAGGTGTCTTTTGGGATTGCTGGATTGACTAGTAAGTCTACTTTTCGTCTTTGTGGAATCTCCCTACTGTTTTCCACAATACTGCATTAGTTTGTAGTTCTACCAATGATGGATAAGCATTGTTTTCTCCCTGCATTCACGTTAACATCTATTCTTTTTAATAATTGCCATTTTGATAGTGGTAAGGCGATATATCTTTGTGGTTTTAATTTGCATTTCCCTGATGATTAGTGATTCTGAGCATTTTTTCATGTGTTTATTGGCTATTTGTCTTCTTTCAAAGAAGTCTGTTGATATCTTCTGCCCACTTTTTAATGGAGTTGCTTGTTTTGTTCTTGGTGATTTGAGTTCTTTGTAGATTCTGGTTATTAGCCCCTAATTGAATATATAGTTTACGAATATTTTCTCCCATTCTGTAGGTTTTCTATTTGCTCTGTTGATTGTTTCCTTTGCTGTGTAGAAATGTTGATAGCTGTTCAGTTTCTTTATGTCTTTAAGATTGCTTAGAACTTTCCCCTGTAACTAGAGCTGCTCCCCACCCCAATCCCACATCCAGCTTGTCGTGGATTTTGTCAACAACTCTACCAGCCTTTGGTGAAGGCTGGATTGGAGGAATGTCTTGAAAAAGAGGATGTGTGATGATGAAAGGTGATACCTGGTGTGTGGTATAGGGCTGAGACACGGTGGTTGGGCTTCCCCACCACGGCCTTGGGTGTGGGTTGAGACACAGTAGTTGGGGTTTTCCCTGCCATGGCCTTGGGTGTGGGCCGAGACACAGAGGGTTGGGCTTTCTTGCCCATGGGAAGGCGCCGTCTGTTCCTAGGCAGCCACACTGCATACAGTGAAGTCATGTTTATGTAACTGCAGCTTGGCATCTTGCCTCTCTTGGTCCCCCTGGGTATAAAGGTACACAGGACCTTCTGTCTGTGGATTTGCCATGCTAATCTCTGGGAGCAGAACAGAAGACATGTTACACCTGCCCTCCAGTGCTTGAGTTATTCTCTGGTGAGTCTGGATTAGAACACTTGCATTACAGGGGGCAGTCACTGGGACCATATTCAAAGTCTGGACAGGCTCGGACCTGGAGGACTGCAGAAGGCCCCAAGAGATAAGCCCCCCTTTTTCTTCATGGTTGGGGAAGACATGATGAGCATGCTTAATTTGATGGAGAGATTAAAGAGCCCTTTTGCAGACTTGCCCAGCATGGCAGTAACATACCATAGCCCAGCTATTGATTATTATTATTATTATTTTTTTTTGAGATAGAGCCTCAAGCTGTCCCCTGGGTAGAGTGCCATGGCATCGCAGCTCACAGCAACCTCC
Source organism: Galago senegalensis (assembly GCA_963575145.1). NCBI lineage: Eukaryota > Metazoa > Chordata > Mammalia > Primates > Galagidae > Galago > Galago senegalensis. The sequence continues at coordinate 28,576 of CAUYTI010104616.1, forward strand.
AATGCCTGGGCTCAAGCGAGTCTACTGCCTCAGCCTTCCAAGTAGCTGGGACCACAGGCGCCCACCACAACACCTGGCTATTTTTTGGTTGCAGCTGTCACTGTTGCTTGGTGGGCCTGGGCTGGGGATTCGAACCCGCCACCTTAGGTGTATGTGGCTGGCGCCTTAGCCACTTGAGCCACAGGCGCTGAGCCCCAGCTATTGATTATTGATTGCCCAGCTGTCATTAGCTCAACACCTGCAGTTGTAGCTACAATTTGTGTTAATTATCAATGCTGAGTTCTGAATTTCCTAGTCAATGAAGGAAGTGTCCTAAGAATGACAGCTAAGGTAGGGACCACCGAAGATGATGTGCATTACGTGGGCAAGCCCCTTTATGCACCTATGTGCAGGTGGAGAGACACCCCTCCCCTAAAGAACTCGGTCAGTTCTTTGGAGGACCCTGAATAAATGGCAGACAATGCTGTTTAAGTTTATTTATCTACCCACTTACCATTCATCCATCTGCTTATCCTTGGGTTCATATATTCAGCAAAGACTCATGCATGACCTCTTAGACTCTGAGAGGCGCCTGCCCTAGTGGTTGAGAACATGGCCTCTACAGTTTGACTCACAGGGCTCAAACTGTACCTTTACCTCCCAGCTCTTTCACTCTCTTGCTCCTGAGGCAAGCTATAAAACCTCTGTGCCTTGGGGTTCTCCTCTGAAAATTGGCTTTTAATGGCTTCTACTATTGCAGATACAATGAGTATTAAGTAAGATGCCACTTTAAAAATGTATAGTCAACACTCAATACCCATTAGGTTTCACCACTTCTTATTATCATTCTCGGTAGGTGCTGCAGATATCATGGTGAGTGTGGGAAAGACACATCTAAACAGACTCTACAAGGTGGTGAATCCTGCAGCCAGGATGGCCAGAGAGCCATGGAGAGGGACTGGCCCACTCAGAATCCCTGAGGAATTTCTGTTCCCGTTGAGACCTGTGGGGTGGACAAGAGTTGGAGTCTCACATGTCTCACCCAGATAGGATGGGGCCAAGTTAGCCCGGGCCTTGCAAAAATGGGTCCTGGTCTTCACTGGCAGAGTTGAGTGACCCAGCCCTCCTGTCCACTCTGGCTGGAAGTCCAGCAGATCAAGGAATGGCAGCTTGGGGGAGGGGCTGGGCATCCACCCGCCTGTGTGGGACCTGGATAGTGGGGTTAGAAACTACGTCTTGTGCAGTGGGGTTTCTCAAAACATTAGTTACTACCAACTCAACGGGATTACTTGGCAAGTGAAGGCTCTTTGAAAGTGAAAACATTCTGGCTCGGCGCCTGTGGCTCAAGTGATTAAGGCACCAGCCATATACACCTAAGGTGGTGGGTTCGAATCCAGCCTGGGCCTGCCAAAACAACAATGATGGCTGCAACCAAAAAATAGCTGGGTATTGTGGTGGGCTCCTGTGGTCCCAGCTACTTGGGAGGCTGAGACAAGACACTTGCTTGAGCCCAGGAGTTGGAGGTTGCTATGAGCTGTGAGGCCACGGCACTCTACCCAGGGGGACAGCTTGAGGCTCTGTTTCAAAAAAAGAAAAAGAAAGTGAAAACATTCTATTAGAATACAAAGTGTTCTTCTGTGCCTGTGATGTTTTCTAACCTGTGAAATTATTGTGGACCCCAAAACTGTGAAAGGTAATGAAGTCAACCCTTCCTCCATCTGTCTCCTTGTGGAGGCCGTTGTTCAGAGGTTACTGCTGCTGTTCCACACACAGAGAAAACTACAGACGGTGCAGAGATGGGACTGAGACTCTTAACCCGCTGTTTGCTGGGTTTCATGTGGGGGAACCATTGTGGGTTCTTTCTACAGGGTTGCTCTCTAAGAAATGGCCATGATCTAAATATTCACGGGGGACCTTACTTAGACAATATCTACAAATAAATCAAGTGATGGGCGGATTCCGTCATCTCTGCAACTGAGACTGCTCCAGGCTTGAAGCAAACAGAAACTTTTCTGGAGTCAGGATTCAATGTTTTGCCAGTTTCAAGCTATGAGAACTTGGGCTGATTAACCTTTCTGGGCCTCAGTGACCTTGTTAAATAGGGTGCGTTGTACTCTAACACCTGGGAGAATGATTTCTTTCTGTCATTTTCTTTGTTCTGCTTCCCTCCTCCCTAAGAGATGAACACGTGTGGACCCAAGCAGGCTGAGTTCTTGGGCATTTTTAGAAGCCCATTTACTGGCAGGCATGTTTTATTTTCCATTCCTTTCTTCCACAAAGCATGGTGGATGGATCAGTCAAACTAGAGACATCTCAGCGTCAGCCTCTTCCTCTTTGTATCCCTCCTTCCCCATTCCTGGTGTGCTACACCTTGCTTGAGTTCCCATACTCTGCATCCAGCCAGGAGACAGTAAGATTTCAAGGTATGTATGTGTGGGGTTTTTTTTTTAATAGGTCTTCCTCTGTTGCCTGGACTAGAGTACAGTGGTGTCATCATAGCTCACTGCAGCCTGTAACTCCTGGGCTCAAGCGATCCTCCTGCCTCAGCCCCTGTTGGGACTACTGGTAGGCATTACTATACCCAGTTAATTTTTGTATTTTTTGCAAAGACTGAGTCTCACACTTGCTCAGGATGGTCTCAAACTCCTGAATTCAACCAGTCCTCCCACCTTGGCCTCCCAAAGTGCTAGGATTACAGGTGTGACCCATTATGCCCCTCCAGATCTCAAGATTTCTTGATGGAGATTCCATTTTTGTCTGAGTGTCTAAGACAGGCATCCTCAAACTACAGCCCGTGGGACACATGCAGCCCACCTAGGACATTTATCCAGCCCACCGGGTGTTTTTGCCACTGCTGCCTGTCTTGCTAAGTAGCCAATTTGTCCCAGGGCCTGCACTCCAGCCCTCCATGGTCTGAGGGACAGTGAACTGGCCCCCTGTTTAAAAAGTTTGAGGACCCCTGAAGCACAGTGGACCACTGTGGTTTTTCAGGAACATCCCCACTGTAGTCCAATAAAGGGGTTCTCCATTTCCCATTTGACTCCTCTCCTTGATGTCAGCTCCCTCCTATGGAAGGAGGGGTGACTGTCAGAGTAGGGTTGGAGCATCCCAGGTGCTGGCTCTGACCCCAGTCAAGCCCACAGTCATTCCCATTAAGCTTCCCTTGCAGGGTTATTCTCAGTGTCAGAGATTGTGCACATGATGTGTCCTCATGGTGTCTGGCACAGCCGTCAATATTTGTAGGATTCTTTTATTGCCTCCTTTGGTGTTTTTCAATGTTTCATATTTCTCTGACCCTTAAGAGTGTCAGAATCCTGGATGTGTGTTGTGTGCGTGTGTGTGGTGCTTATTCAATATACCAGTTCCTGGGATGATGCCCAGAGAGTCTGATGCTTAGGGTCTCAGCTGGGATCGATGTTTACAAAAGCACTAGGTGATCCTCCTGTAGCCAGCCTGGCTCTGGTGTGGGGGCTGGGTTTGGGAACTAGTCCTTGGTGCTACTTTGCTGAAATTTCATGTTTGGTTCTTTTACTCGGTCTTGTGTTATCATCACTTATGTTCAAATCTGTCTCTTCCCCTGGATTGCAAGCTCCTTGATGTGTGGTCGTCTCTTGCTCACGTTTGCATCAGCGAACTGAGCCTTCAGTGGCTGTTCAGTGGAAGACAGGCCATCGGTTTGCAGCAGAATGGGCTCTGGACAGAGTGGGGCTCTAAGGAGGCGTGTGTGTGCATGGGAGAGATGAAGATTTTTTTAAAGGAATCTTTTTTCCTGTAGTTGAATTTTCAGAGAGTTAATGTGATTTGCTCTAATAGAGGCTAGTACAGTGAAGTGGAGTAAGGTTATGGGTGGGTGGAGTTGCCCAAAGCTTTCCTGGAAAATGCTTCCCATGTCCCCTCAGCTAACTGGAACTTGAGATTTCACTTCCATTTAACACAGCATGGAGGCCATTTGGTTTCTCCTGTGCCTCAGGCAGTATCAGATCTTCTGTGAAAGTTTATGTGAGGAAACTGGGGTTGAGATTGAGGATGGAGGTACTTCATCTATGGAACAAAGCCGTGGGATACTGAGGCTGGAGGAAGAAGCTTCACTATCAGTTACCACCATCTTAGCCATGTGTGAAGTGAGGATGTGGAATCCCAGATGAGGGCCTCCTTTGAAGTCTTCAGGCTTGATCAAACCATTTCTGAATTCCTTTTACACACATAGTCAGAACCACGATTAGTACTGATGGGATAACCCTTCAGTTGTTTCCTGTGCTTGGCAGGAAAATAAACATAGACCAACTTCCTCCAGTGTTTGTTATTTTATATCAGGGCTTCTCAAAATACTGCCTTCAGAACACCTGTAAGAGAACCACCCAGGATACTTACAGTATACGCAGATTCCAGGACACTCCCCCCCCCCCCCATTTTGGAATCAGAATCTCTGGTGCTGGGACCACAAAATAAACTCATAACTCAAAAAATTTGTAATGAAGTAGGGGAGATTAGACATGTGTATGGATAAAGTATATTTAAAAAAACATGGCTTGATTATTTTAAGGATATACAAAATAGATTTTGAAAGTGATGGCTTGATTATTTTTAATGACATGGTGTTCAAAAAAATTCAAGGACTACAGAAAAGCACACAAAGGTAAGAGAAAAAAACACCTTAAATTTCAACACCCCATGAAATAAACTTCCTTAATATTAAGTCTACTTCATTCTTGGCTAAGCCTATATACAGATAGAAGGATGGCAAGAGAGATGGACAATTATCATCATACCAAATTGGATTTTAAAGTCACGAAGTAGCAAATTTAATGCTATATATATTTAACTGAAGGAGAAATGGAAGTGAAACAGAAGGAACTGCTAAACTCAGGTAAATGTTGTCTTTGCATCACTAAAAATTGGTCCCCAGAGAATCTGAAAACAAAGACTATGAAAAAATTAAGAATATATATATACTTAAAGTTTATTAATCCTCTAATGAAAAATCTACATAAGAACTATAGATAAAGTCATTGCAGACTCTTTATTCCCTGTGCTTTTTGCCAGCACCAACATATGAGGAAAGCTGCTTTTACATTCTGTTGACATTTTGAGAATCATTGTCTTGGATTATCAGGCGGTTCTCCATAAGCGTTGTAAAAGAGAAACATACCACATGTGGGGATTTCAGAGGAGGGAAGAATCTTTTCTACTTGAGATTATCAGGAAAGGCTTAATTAAGAAGATAACATGTGAACCAAATCATGGAACAAGGGGGAGGATTTGGACATACAGTCATGGAGTTGGGGGTGGAGTGGAAGCAGGTGTAATGCATCGACTTGCCTGAACCATGGGGTGCCCAGATATTTGGTTAAACATTATTCTGGGTGTGTCTATGAGGATGTTTCTGAGTAAGTTTATTATTTGAATCATCAGACTGGGTAAAGCAGACTTTCCTTCCCCATCCCACCCACTGAAGACCTGAATGAAACAGAAAATAGAGTAACTACTTTTCATGTGATTGTACTTGAGCTGGAAAATCAATCTTCTGCTTTCAGACGTAGACTTAAACTAGAAGCATAGCACTGGCTCTCCTATTCTCTAGCCTGCAGGCTTCAGATTCTGAAACTCCTTAGCTATCTTGGTCAGGTACCTAATCTTTCCCCATCTGTCGATCTCAGTCTCTAAATAGCTCTGCCTCTGTTCCCTCTTTCCGGAGAACCTAGGATAATGCACAAGACTATCTTAGAGAAGGGTGCAACCCCAAGAAAGGCAGAAAAGTACAAAGAGGGTTTGGTGAGGTTGGGGTACTGATGAGGAATTTTACTCTGTGTAACGCAGAAAATCCTTAAATTCAAGAGGTGAAAACCGTATTCTTGGGGAAACTCTTGTACATGAAAAGAGTAGTAATCACTCTGTTTCACCCTGATGAAGGGTGCATCAAGAGGATGCCTTGGTGACAGATCTGTAAGAGCTTTGATTTCAGGCTGAATCTGAACTTAGCCTGCTGGGGAAGAGCAGAGTCCTTGAAAATCTCCCAGCTCCATTCATGGCTTTGTCAACGATGGTGGAATGGGTTGGGTGAGGAGGGGAGAAGCAGGTGGCATGAAATCTAATTGGGATTCTGCTATTCGGGCCAGAAAGGTAGGAAATATAATTTACAGGAATCATATAGATCTGGGAATCAATTTCATGGAGGAGGTAGTTGTTGGTGTTGAGATGGCCCAGGAACAAAGTTTGATAGAAGAAGAATAGAGAGTAGAGAATGCAAACTTCAGAGACATCTGCATCAAAGGGGCTAATGAAGTGTTATCACAGTTTGGCGGCATAGGGAAGAAGAGAGGGACTTGGGGGAATGGCAGAGATAATGAAAGGTTTTCCTTTGTAGCATGACCATAGTTTAAAGACCTTGGAACATACATAGTGCAAAATATGTGTGCATGGAATTGTGAGTGAAGATTGTGAGTCACGGGTTGGTGAGCTTGAGTGTGTGATGAAGGGTGTTCTTGAATGAGGCACATGCAGAGATGGTCACTTGGGAAAGGAGGAGGAATGCACTTCTTCATAAGATGGGAGAGGTGTCACAATATATGAGGTTGGGGGCGAGGTGGAGGGAATTAGGTGAGCTCTGTCTTTGCATAACAGAAAAAGCCATAGAGATAAGTTTGGGGGTCTTTTCAGCTTAAAAAATATTGCTAAATCAAAGTGAAGGCTATGCTGGAGTTGGTTGGTGAGATTATTTAGTGGAACTTCTGTATCTATGCTGTGTGACTGTTATCAGCATTATTTGGCAGCCCTTGGGCAGTCACAGGGCACATCTCTGATGGGGTTAAGCCAGGGATGGAGATTGTCCAGTGGGTGTGGTAGAAGGGATAGAAGAACGAGTTTAGGAAGTACCTGCAGGGTTCAGGTTGATCAGGAGGGTGAAGTAAGAAGGGGCATGAGGTTGTGAGGAGAGGTTTGGAAGGGATGAGGGGGCAGGGCTGTGGATGAGAGGTAGATGTAGCTAGAGTGGGAATTTTAGATCTTGAGACCAGAGGGTTTTACAGATATGCTGAAGATCAAAGAGAGGGCATTAGAATCAAGCTGTAAAGCCCATGTTTGAAGCTGGGATGTGAGGATGGCGCAGGTGAATGTCTGCTCACTGATGGTGAAAATGTGAGTGTCCTGTCCCTGCTGGGTCTTTCCTAAGGAGACTGACTATACTCTGTTCTTGGGGCCCTTTTCATCACCTGTTTTAGAGCAGAGGTCCCTAAATGGTGTTCTTTGGGCCATGGTGATTCTGTATAAAATGTTCATAGGTCAAGGATGAAGTGAAAACACTGAGAAAATGTCACAGGAACGTGTATGTTGATGAAAGCCTGCCAGCTTTCATTTTCTGGAAATTGTTCTTTATTCTGAAATCAGGTCTCTTTTATTAAAATATTTTTGTATTTGCATACTTTATTTCTCTGTTATGAAATTATGTGGGGCAAAGATTTATAATACCCATATTTAGTCTTCCTGTCTTTTTTGGAACATGGAAGAATCACACTTCCTTCTAGCATTTCAGTGGCAGTGGTGGAGGGCAGGGTCATGGCCAGTCCTGTCCTGTGGGCTGGAGGCAGAAGTGCAGCACCTGACTTTTAGCCTTGGGCTTTTAATTCCGTGCAGGCCCTCCAGCATGCTTCCCCATCAGTTCTCTGACCAGTGATGTTTCAGGTGATGCTAGAGTCCAGAGTAAGCTCAATGTGGAAGCTGAGTGTCCGCCACCTCCCTGCTCCCTGACATGCAGTGCCCGTGGAGCATGAGTGAGAAAAGCAACTTCTGTTATTCAAAGCCACTGAGGTTAGGAGTCATTTGTTATTGCAGCAAAACCAAACCTATTCTGATCAATCATGGCTCTCTCGCTTGTTCTCTCTCTCTCTCTCTGAAATTGGTAGTTTAAACAGGGTTCTTCTTATCGAAAAGAAAAAAAGAATGGTAGCTTTATATTGGCTCCCAAGTTAAAAAAGATTATAGGTTTATATATTAGAAAAATCTGGGAATTAGTAGTTGAGAAAACAATAGCATGTTATGTACACAAAGACCAGCTTATTTTATTAGCTACTTGCACCTGTTTATAAAAGCTTAGCCCACATTTGGAATATTCCAATCTTTTCCATTCCACATTCCACAGACTCTTGGAAAGATGTTGATAAAATGTGGCTCAAATGGCACAGACCTGAACCACTCTGACTCACTTCTCAAGGTACGATTCCTTCTCGCTTCGGAATGAGCTTCCCACAACTGGGATGCCTCAACCCTTTAGATACAGTCTGCACTAATTGTATTAAAACATGGCCAGTGCCTTTGCTTTGTTGCTCCCCAAATTAAACACCTTAATCATGCAAACACGCAGAATTGGATTTAGTGTGACTGATTCCCAACTGTCAGGAAGGATGTAATTAGATGATATTTTTCTTCAGTTCAACTAAAAGAAAATTGACAATAAAATGCTGATCGATATGTGCAGCTCAGGAGGTAGAGCCTGCTTTGAGATGCAGAAGTGTTTGTGTTTAAATCTATATTCTTGAGTAAAGAGAAAATCCATCTCTCTCTCCTAGAGGGGGAAGACATCAAGAGGCAGGCTTAGCAACAGCGTGACCGTCGGGGGCTGAATAAACAGATGCCTCCCTGAGATGCGTGGTGTGTTTCTGCATTTCAGGGGACCATGCTTTATGGTGAAGTTTGCTCGCTTTCCTTGGTCTCATGTGTGTCTCCAGGTGTGTGTCTCTGGGGGTGGACGTCTTTGTGTAAATGACAGTGTGTGCCTGTGTGGGTGTGTGCAAAATTCCCCTGTGAAGCTTTGTGGGGCTCTCGGGGCCTTGAGCCCAGCAGATGCTATTTTATGGAAAAATCACTTAAAAATGAGACAGAATTGAAACCAAATCCTAGCACTGAAGCCAGCAGGTTTATGGGCAGCTCTGGATTTTCTTTGTTTTGGATTCTATTTGCCTCCAAATGGCATTTCTGTTTCTTATGAAGTGATCAGAATCAAAGAGATCACAAGCACAAACAGCAGTTAGTGTCTGATTCTCTGCATGTCAGGATTTCCCAGCCTGACAACATCAACATTTTGGGTGGGTTATTTCTCGGTTGGGGCAGGGGTTTCCCTGTGCACTGAGGGATATTGAGTAGTAACCCTGGACTCTGCCCACTGGATGCCAGTAACACTCCTCCCCTGAGCTGTGATAACCAAACACGTCTCCAGATACTGCTAAATGTCTGAGAGCTTCTGCTTCAGCGAAGTATGATGCTGTGTGAGTAAGTTGAGGCTGTTAGCAGTCAGGGGTGAGTGGAGACTGGAATAGGTGCTGGGGTGTTCTGGGAGAGGCTGTAACACTGTTTCTTGAACTGGGTGTTGGTTGGTTAGATGAGCATGTTCACTTTGTAAAAATATTGCGTTGGCCTCTTACATACGCACATTCTGTGTGTAAATTGTAATTCAGTAAAGTATTTAGAAAGATTGGTCATAAGACAAATGATTTGCAGAACGATTGGCACAAAAGCTGATCACCTGAATCTGAACTTCTGTCCAATGAACATGAGAGGCCACCAAGGTGAGCCTTTTGGGGTGTCAGAGCCAAGGACAGGAGTGCGTTGTGCACACATAAGAAGGTTTGCTAGTCACAAGGAAGGATGAAGCCTTCTCCTGAGGACAGGAGCAGCAACGCCAGTGGAAGACCAAAGCATCCGGCTTTCTAAATGGATTCTGGTAAAGTCTTGACACTATCCATGCCCTTCACAAATGCCTATATCCGTTTAAATATTAATTCTGTAACAAAGGCCACACATAGGTGCAGGCTGCTATGGAGAAATCATGGTAAAACTGAGGAATTTAGCCTCACTTTCTGGGAGATGCCCACAATTTCTGGAAATTTGACTTCCCTTCTAGAGTTCCCAGTTGCCATCTGTCTCCTATTCAACACATGTGTACAGAATCACTGAGTGTCTAGAACTTGCCAGGTGGGGAGGACAAAAAGATGATGGAGGCATGTGTTTGGCCGGCTGCGGGGGCTCATACCTGTAATCCTGGTACTCTGGGAGGCTGAGGCAGGAGGATCACTTGTGCTCAGGAGTCTAGACCAGCCAGAGCAAGAGCGAGTCCCCATCTCTACTAACAATAGAAAAATTAGCCAAGTGTTGTGGCAGATGCCTACAGGTAGTCCCAGGTACTTAGGAGGCTGAGGCAGGAGGATTGCTTCAGCCCAGGCTTGAGCTTGAGTTTGAGGTTGCTGTGAACCAGGCTGAGGCCATGGCACTCTAGTCTGGGCAACAGAGTGAGACTGTGTCTCAAAAACAAAATAAAACAAAAAACAAACAAGCAAAAAAAACCCCAAAGAGACATGGGCTCTATCAGAGGAGACTCTACCCTAACACAAAGGTGGGAAGGCCAAGGTCTGCCTGGGTAAGCAAGCACCTTGATTGATATTATCTAGCAGCCTTATACAAGAATGAACATTTTTTTCCCTGTAACCCATGAAAATATATCGTGCTTCATACATTAACACAAATGCAGTTCTTTTCACAAATGTTAATTCTTTTAACTCTGCAGTATATGCCCATATTTTCAGCAGTTTTCTTTTTGAGAGAGAGACTTGTTTCTTAGCAAATTATCTTTAGAATATGTTGAACTGGAAATTTACTTAGAATCAAGGAAAAGTACAGGAAAGGCAGGCCTTATGCGGGAGTTAGGTTCTAAAGTCAATGGGTAAAGTAAAAAACCCAGTATGTTAAGATTAAAATTAAAAATCCCTTGTGTATTTTGTAAAGTATAGCAGTCAGTCTTCCTGTGGCCCACCAGGACCAACCCAGCACTTCTTCCCCCGGGTTGTAACAGAGGGTGGCTTCTTTGACAGCAATTGGGGAAGTCATTCAGGGGCCACTCCTAGGGAGAGACTTTTCTGCATATTCCTGCATATCTATAGGCAGGTACAGAAGCTCATCTTCAAGGAAATGTTTCTCAGAACCAATCTCCTGGAGGAGCATATTGAGGTGAACTGCTGTGTCTGAGCAAGGGGAGCTTATCTCCTACACAGGTGCACTGGGGGCCAATCACAGAGCAGTTTCTCTCTCTCTTTTCCCCTCTTTGTTCTTGTCAACTACTCATAGTTCATTTTCCATAGATTAGAAGAGCCCAGGTCTATATCTAAGAGTACAATTATTGGGTCACATGGTAACCCTGTTTAATCATTTGAAGAACTGTCAAACTATTTCCCACAGAGACGATGCCATTAATATTCCCATCTGCAGAGCTGAGGGTTCCGGTTTCTCCACATCCTTACTTGTTACGTTCCATCTTTTTAATTCTAGCCATCCTGATGGTATGAAGCGGTATCTCACTGTGGCTTTGATTTGGATTGCCTCAGTGATGAATGATGCTGAGCGTCCTTTCATGTGCTTAGCGGCCACTTCCGGATCCCCCTTGCAGATGGGGATAAACAAAAACGGAAACATAGAGGCTCACCTTGGTGGCTTCTCAAGGTCATGGTGACCTTGTGCAGCATCAATGGTTATAGGAGCATCATTCATAATGGCTGAGAGGTGGAAATGACCCAAATGCCCATCAAAAGATAAAGAGATAAGCAAAATGTGGTCTGTCCGCACAATGAAATATTATTTGTCCACTAAAATGAGTGAAGTGCTCACACACACTATCTTGTGAACGAACTTTGAAAAAACATGCTGGGTGAAAGAAAGAAGACACAAACGGTCGGGTACTACATGGCTTCATTCATATGAAAGTGCAGGGTAGAGAAATCTGTAGAAATAGCAAGTAGATTGGTGGTTGCTTAGAGCAGGTGAGGGCCTGGGAGGAGAGGGTAATAGCTAAACAGGATGGGGTTTCTTTTTTAGGTGGTGAAATGTTCTCAAATTGACTGGTAATGTTTGCATCTCTTTATATTAAAAACCATTGAAGCTGGGCATGGTGGGTCATGCCTGTAATCCTAGCACTCTAGGAGGCCTCGGCCGGTGGGTTGCTTGGCTCAGGAGTTGGAGACCAGCCTGAGCAAGAGCTAGACCTTTCTCTACTAAAAATAGAAAAACTAGCCAGGCATTGTGGTGGGCAGCTGTAGTCTCAGCTACTTGGGAGGCTGAGGCAAGAGGATTGCCTGAACCCAGAAGTTTGAGGTTTCTGTGAGCTGTGATGCCAGGGCACAGAGTGAGATTCTGTCTTTCATAATACACATGTACGTACGTACGTACATACATGCATACATAAATACATATCACTGAAACGCAAGGAAGAAAAAAAAACCCTAAGTTGCAATTTTATTGATCACATGATGAGCCTTAAAAATATAGATTCCCAGGCTCGACCTCTGGTGATTCTGACTCACCAGATCTTGGGTAGGGCTGTGTATACAGGGATCCTGCCACTCAGCCTGGTTTGGGATCCATTTTTCACAGGGAACTCAACACTGGCTGTGACCTTTCTGTCTTCTGAGGTCTAGAGCTGGGGGATGATGCCTCCTGTTAAAGGGGAGCCCCCTGTGTTAGGAGCTGTGCATCCTTCCTCTCTCCCCCTCCCAGTAATGTCCTTAGATGGCAGGTGATAGGATCCCACCTCACAGATGAGGAACAGAGGTTTCAGGGGAGGTTAATTTGAAACTTTGTACCTTTTGACCAACATCTCCCCATTACCTCCCTTCCTCCCTCCCACCCCCAGCCTCTGCTTAACTATTATATTCTATTCTCTGTTGCTATGAGTTAAACTTTTTAAGATTTCACACACCAGGGAGATCATGCAGTCTTTGTCTCTCTGCACCTGCTTGTTTCGCTTGATACAATGTCTTCTAGGTTCATGTTAATCCACGTTGATGAAAATGACAAAGATGCATTCCCTCCCTCCTTTGGCCCAATAGTATTCCCCTGTGTATGTGTACTACATTTTCTTTATCCATTTGTTCATTAATGGACAGTTAGGTTGATTCCATATCTTGGCTACTGTGAACAGTGCTGCAATGAACGTGGGGGTTCGGGTATTCCTTTGACCTACTGATTTCAGTTTCTTTAGATATATACCCAGGGATGCGATTGCACTTGGAGTCCTGTTGCACAGCAGGTTAGCTACAGTCAATAATAACGTATTGTGTATTTCAAAATAACTTAGAGGGTAAATTTCAAATGTCTCATTGTAAGAATCATAAATAGGATGATGGAGATGTTAATTAGTTTGATTTAATTATCCCACATTGTATGCACATATTAAAATATCACACTGTACCCCAGAAGAGTATACAATTGTGATTTGTCTATTAAAAGAATATTAATTTTAAAAAGTGACTTGCTCAAAGCCCCAGTTGGAAGGGGTGGAGCTGGGAGATGCACTGAGGCTATTACTTGGGAGTTAGCGCTCGTTGGCTCACAAATTCTGCGGTCTGAGACTGCTGCCTCTATCCCCGGCCCGACTGATCTGAAAAGGGATTTCTGCTCTGAATCCCATAAACAGAAATCACTTGTGCCAAGCATTGAGGGGTTGTGTTGACTTCATTTGAGATGTGAGGCCGCAGAGAGAGTTAAATCACCCTTCGAGTGGTGTTGGCCAACTCACTGAAGTCTTTCATTGGACCTCCCCTCTCTGTTCTCTACTTACAGCTCCCGTAGTGGATTTGCTCTGAGAATTCTAAGTTCTTGTTCCTTTATTTTACAGAGCACCTTTGTTCTTCTCTGCAACTAATCCCCAAAGCATGTAGCTGAGCCCCCTGCAAGATGCTTGACATGTAACATATCTCACAAATGAGACTCCCCTTCTGGAAGGTGGCGGTGGTAGTTATTGATGTGGACGCTATTTTGTTTTTCTCTATAAAATATACTGTTTAAACTATCAATCTCGTGGCACCTGGCTGCAGTCCTCAGCTGGCAGTAGTTGGGAGGATACTGCTCTTTTGCATCCCCAGGAGAAATGCTGCACACTTAGAAAGAGAAACTGGCTCTTTATAAGAGGCAGAGGGAGGTTTCCAGAGACAGTGCCAGTTTGTTTGGAGGTAAAATGGCTGTCGTATTAAAATTGCCCAAACTTGGGCTGATGCCCTATGTATTCAGAGCTCAAAAACATGATTACTTGAAAATTTTCTTTCTTCTTCTTTTTTTCTTGGTGGTTTGGTTTCCATCCTATAACTTGGCAAGTTTCTGCTAGTAGCTTTGATCTCTGCTTAGTTCTGTAGATACCCATAGCACCTACTATGTGCCAGCCTCAATAGTGCCTACTATGTGCCAGGCATTGGGGAAATAATGGGGAACAAGGTAAACATAGCGCTTGAATGAGATAGTTTAGTTCCGATTCCCAGTGCACCCCAAAGAGAGCCCAACACTGGACTTTGAACAGATTTCAGATATTTATGTGTCATCTTCCTGAGGAGGGCAGGTGATGCTTTGGTGTTCCAGGCCCATTGAGGAGAATTCAGCTGGGTCATTATCAAGGGCGGGGGGAGACCTGGTATCTGTTAGTAGAAGTGAGAAGGTGGGAGTGGTGGTGTCTTACGTAAGGCTAACAGAAGGCTTTTTTGGTTCCCATGTGTAGTGGAGACCCAGTACAGTGGGGATCCCTGTGACTGAGCCTCTGGTCAGCGGAATGACCCTGTGAACATTGTCTTGTAGCAGAAACCCCTGAAAAGTTGACATATCAGAAATGGCTGCCATAATGGTGATCTCTGGGGACCTAGCTCCTACCTGGCTTTTCTACAACATGTGAGCCCAGAATTCTTATGTAAGCTGGTGGAGAAGGGAAAGAAGCTCCGGGAATGACAAGATCGAATTCTCCACCTGCCAGGCGGATTCAGGGACTCAGAGCAGATTTAACCGGAGTTACAGAAATAGGAATGTGACATTTCTTACATCCGGGTGTGGTGGAGCAAAATTTATTCCCTCTGGATTGGAGGGAAGAAGGATGCTTGCAGACTCGACTCCGAGTTTTCATTCTTAAACTTGGAGTCTAGCAAAGCAGTTTCTCCAGGGTGCACAGCCCAACGCTGTGTAAAGACCATATCGGGTGCTGCATCCCCAGGCCTGAGGCTCTCCTCAGTTTCTCCTCTTTGGCTCACAGAGTCAGGAGGTTCCAGCATCACGTCTGTTTTCTCGGGGATGAGTTAGGACGGGAGCTTCATGTCTGTGTACCCCTTTCATCTCCTCCTCCTCATCCCACTGTGACAGGAGAAATTGATCTTATTGGTGAGACTGAGGAATGCTGATCTATTGGGCTACGATCATGTGTTGGTGGATGGGTTATTGTGCCTGGGTAATGGCTGCAGGGGCCATCTCTTCAGCCCCTTGCACAGGCCCCAGCTTTTTGGGTTAGCAGGACAGGAGAGACCTGCTACTGCTGAGCCAGCCAGGCCTCCTCACCCTGTTTCTCTTTTCTGTCTCTGACTTAATGGCCACGTCAGGGTCTTGGAGGGGCTCCAGGAGGAGGAAGCCTCACTAACTTCTATTCAGCATCCATTGGCAGACCACCCAACCTGAACAGTGGGGGTTTATCTCCCACGCTACGTCCAGACATAGCTGCTCCCAAGGCTGGCTGAATTAGTTGCTTGAGATACCGGGTTTCTTATCTGAGGTTACTGTGGTATTCTTGCCTCCCACCTTGGTCACAGAGGCTGCCACAATCTGACTGTCAAGGTATCGTGTGACTATATCTAAAGGTATCAAGGGCACAGTTTGTCTCTGTACATTTTGGGGGTAAGAAAAAATAAATCTTTTTTTTATTGATACATAGTAATTGTATACATTTATGGGATATATGTGCAAATTTTGAAACAGATAACGTGTAATGATCACATCAGTGTATTTAGAATATCCATCTCCTGAAACAGTTACCATTTCTTCCTGTTGGGAAGATTTCAAATCTTCTCTTCTCACATTTTCACCAACAGCATAGAAGATTTCCCTGTTCAAATCCCTCACCAGCATTTGTTATTTTTTTGTTCTTTTAATAATAGCCGTTCTAACTGGGTGAGATGATATCTCATTGCAGTTTTGATTTGTGTTTCCCTGGCGATTAGTGATATTGAACATTTTTTCACATACCTGTTGGCAACTTGTACGTCTTTTGGGAAATGTCTATTTGAATTCTTTGCACACTTTTTAAAAAATTTCTTATAGTATAACTGTGTACATTAATGCAATCATGGAGTACAATGTATTGTTTTCATATACATTTTGAAATACTCTCATCAAACTGGTTAACATAACCTTCATGTCATTTTCTTAGTTATTGACTTAAGACATTCATACTCTGCTTTTAGAAAGATTCACTTGTATCCTTGTAAGATAAACCACAGAGGTGACCCCACCAATTACCCTCCCTCCCCCCTTCCACCCCTCTCACCTCCTGCTCCCACTCCCTTCCCATATTCTAAGGCTATAATTGGGTTATGACATTCCCATAAAAGCTATGAATTAGTTTCAAAGTAGGGCTGTGTACATTGGATACTTTTTCTTCCATTCTTGAGATACTTTACTAAAAAGAACATTTTCCAATTCCATCCATATAAACATGAAGGAGGTAAAGTCTCCATCTTTCTTTAGGGCTGCATAGTATTCCACGATGTACATATACCACAATTTATTTTGCACACTTTTTAATGGGATTATACGGGTTGTTTTTGCTATTGAGTTGTTAGAATTTGTTGTATTTTCTGGATATTATCCCTTGTCAAATGAGTAGTTTGCAAATATTTTTTTCCATTCTACATGCTGTCTCTTCTCTCTGCTGATTGTTTCTTTTCCCATGGAGAAGCTTTTTAGTTTAATATAGTTCTATCTATCTACTTTTGTTTTTGTTGCCAGTGGTTTTGGAGTCTTAGACATAAAATATTTGCCTAGAACAGTGTCTTCAAGTATTTCTCCTTTGTTCTTTTCTAGGAGTTTTATAGTTTTGAATCTTATGTTTAAATCCTCAGTCCATTTTGGATATGGTAAGAGATAGGGGTCTAGTTTCATTCTTCTGCATAGGAATATCCAGTTTCTCAGCACAATTTATTGAAGAGGGCGTCTTTCCCCAGTGTAGGTTCTTGGCACTTTTATTGAAAATCAGTTGGCTGTAAATATGTGGATTTGTTTCTGGGTTCTTTATTTGTTTCATTTGTCTGTGTCTGTTTTTATACACATACCATGTAGTTCTTTGTAGCATATTTTGAAGTTAGGCAATGTGATACTTCCAGTTTTGTTTTCCCCACACTCCTACCCTCATCGGTAAGGGATTGCATTGAATTTTGTAGATTGCTTTGGGTAATACAGTCATTTAAATAATACGAACTTCTACAATCCATGAGAATGGAATGTCTTTCTGTGTCCCCTCAATTTCTTTATCAGAGTTTTATAGTTTTCCCTGTGGAGGGTTTTTATATCTTAGCTTGTTTGTTTCTAGTTGTTTCTGTAGTTTATTGTAAGTGGGATTGCTTTCTTGATTTCTTTTTTCAGCTAGTTTATTATTGGTATATGGAAACACTACTGATTTTTGTATTGATTTTGTTTTTTTACTGCAACTTTACTGAATTTATCAGTTCAAAGGTTTTTTATTTGTTGTTGTTGTTGTTTTTGTGGAGTCTGTAGGCTTTCCTATGTAAAAGATGATGTTATCTGCAAAGAGGGATAATTTGACTTTGCCTTTTTCAATTTGATGACTGTTATTGCTTTGGTTTGGACTCCTGCATGAGAGTGGTAAAGGTGGGTATCCTTGTCTTATTCAGTTCTGATGATGTTAGCTGTGAGTTTGTCGTATATGCCCTTTACTATGTTGGGGTATATCTTTCTGTGAGTAATGTGTTGAGTGTTTATTATGAAGGGATATCAAAGTTTATCAAATACTTTTCCTGCCTTCATTGAGATGATCATATAGTTTAGGTTTCTCATTCTGTTGATGTGATGAATCATGTTATTGATTTGCATATATTGAACTATGCTTGTACCCCTGAGACAAATACCACTTGATCATGTACCAGATTTGATTTGCAAATATTTTGTTGATGACTTTTTCTTCTATGTTCATCAAGGATATTGGCCTGTAGTTTTCTTATTTTATATCCTTGTCTGGTTTTGCTATGGGAGTAATGCTGGGAGGAAATGAATTAGGAAGAGTTATCTCCTCTTCAGTTTTTGGGAATAGTTTGAGACAAGTTGGTGTTAGCTCTTTAGAAGTTTGGTGGAATCATGCAGAAAAGCCATCTGGTCCAGGGTTTTTCTTTGTTGGGAGACTTGTTATCACTGATTCAATCTCGTTGTTTATTGTTGGTCTGTTCAGGTTTTAATTCTTCCTGATTTAATCTTGGTACTTTTTGTGTACATCCAACAATTTATTTTCTCTAGGCTATCATACGTGGTAGCAGGTAGTTCACAATCGTCTCTAATGATCCTTTGTATTTCTCTGGAATCAATTGTAAGATATCCTTTTTTGTTTGTGACTTTATTTCAGTCATCTCTCTTTTTTCTTGGTTAGATTAGATAGTAGTTTATTGATTTTATTTACTTATTTCAAAAACCCAACTTTTTAATTTGTTGATTCTCTGTATTGACTTTTTAGTCTCTACTTCCTTTAGTTCTGCTCTGATCTTTGTTATTTCTTTCCTCTTACTAATTTGGGATTTGGTTTGCTCTTGTTTTTCTAGTTCCATGATGTAACATTAGATTGTTTATGTGAAATTTTTCTACTTTTTTGATGTAGGCATTTATTGCTATACACTTTCTTCTTTGCACTGCTTTTTATGTATCCCATTGGGTTTTGCATATTGTGTTTCCATTTTCGTTTGTTTCAAGACATTTTAAAAATTTTTAAAAAATTCCTTTATTGACCTATTGATCATTCGGGCAGGGACATGTTTAATTTGCATGTATTTGTAAAGTTTCCAAATTTACTCCTGTTATTGATAACAAGTTTTATTCCATTGTGGTCTGAGAAGATACTTGATGTGATTTCAATTTCATGAAGTTTGTTTTGAGGCTTGTTTTGTTGCCTATCATAAAGTCTGTCTTGGAGGATGTTGCATGTGCTGATGAGAAGAATGTGTATTCTATAGCTGTTTAATAAAATATTCTGTAAATGCCCATTAGGTACTTATAATCTAAAGTTCAGTTTAAATCCAATCAATATTTCTTTCTTAGTTTTCTGTCTAGGATGATCTTTTCAATGCCAAGAATGGGGTGTTGAAATCCCCAGTGATTATTATTATATATTTGCTTTATATATCTGGGTGCTCCAGTGTTGGCAGAATTTATATTTAGAATTGTTATATCATCTTGCTGAATCAATCCTTTTATCATTGTAAAACAACCTTTTGTCTCTTTTTATAGTTTTTGACTTAAAATCTGTTTTATCTAATGCAATCATCTCTGCTCCTGCTGACTTTTAGTTTCCATTTGTGTGGAATATCTTTTTCTATCCCCTCATTTTCATTCTATTCTTTATAGGTGGCATGTGTTTCTTGTGGGCAGCATATACTTAGGTCATCGTTTTTGTTTTTTTTTTTTTTTAAATCCATTAAGCCAGTCTGTATCTTTTAGGTGAGTAATTTAACCCATTCACATTCCAGGTTATTACTGATAGGTGAGGACTTATCCCTATCATTTTGTTAATTGTTTTATCATTGTTTTATAAATATTTTGTTCCTTTCTCTCTTATTATTCATCATTATAGTTAAGACATTTGAGTCCTTTTTTCTTCTCATCTATTGTACCAATGAATTTTATGCTTTTGTGTGTTCTTATGATGGTGATATTGTCCTTTCACTCCCAGATGTAGATTTCCTTAAACACTTCTTGTAGGGCTGGTCCAGTGGTGATGAATTCCCCCAGTTTTTTCTGGGAAAGATTTTATCATCCTTTCGTTTTCAAAGGATAGTTTTGCTGGACATAGTATACTTGGCTCCTAGTTTTACGTGTGTGTGTTTCAGCACTATTAATGTGCCATCTCATTGTTTTTGAGATTGTAAGGTTTCTTCTGAGAACTCTGCTGTGCATCTGTTGGGGTTTCCCTTATATTTGAATTGATACTTTTTAATTTTCTCTCTTTGTCTTTGACTTGTGACAATTTTACTATAATGAGTCTTGGAGAAAACCATTTTGGTTTGTATTTATTTGAGGATCTTTGCTTGCCAGATCTGAATGTCTTTATCTCTTGAAAAACTTGGGAAGTTTTAAAGCAATTATTTCATTAAATAAGTTTTCTATTTCTTTGCCCTTCTCTTCTCCTTCTGGAACTCTCAACATTTGAATATTTGGTAATTTTATGGTGTCCCATATGTCATGTAGGCTTTCCTCATTTTGTAAAATTCTTTTTTCTTTTTCTTGTTTGACTGTTTTTTTCTTCAAATTCAGAAATTATTTTGTTTGATCTAGTCTATTGTTCAAGTTCTCAATTAAACCTTTTTATTTCATTTATTGAATTCTTCAATTATAGGGTGTCTTTTAGTTTTCTTTTATGATGTCTATTTATTGAATTGTTTTCCCAGTATCTGTGTATCTATTATGTGTTCTCTTACATCTCACTGAGTTTAATATTATTGTATTCAATTCTTTTTCAGGCATTTCATGGATTTCCTTTTCATTGAAATCTATTACTGGGGAATTATTGTGTTCCTCTGGAGGTGTCATGTTTCTTGTATCCTTACATTGATATGTGTGCGTCTGGTGTAATAGTCACTTCTTCCAATTTTATGGATTGGTCATAATAAGGTAAACCTTTTTCCTATAGCTGTATCTATACAGTTGATTGAATAGGGTGCGTTGGCCTTGATTCTAGGGGGTGCAGTAATGTTCTTTATGTATGATTTCTTTGGTTGTGATCAGCATTAGTTGTATCTATGAGTTCCTTAGTGGCTTAGGCTGTGTATGTTAGTGGAGGATATGTTGAGGCTTTTCTGGAGATGGAAACACCAGGTGGGCTTGTCCTTAGCCATCAATGATGGTGGCAGTGGGTTTGCTGGACCTTGGGTGCTATATGCCATTGGTGAAAGCAGGCCCAAGTTGGCCAACCCATGGACCTCTCAATGGCTTGCTTGGATTCTGGCAGTGGCAGTGGTGGGCTGGGAGGGTAGGCAGGCCCTGAAGCTCCTGAGTGGTATGTATGGCAGATTGATCCCTAGGCCATGGGGTGATGTATCTAGGTGCTGGAAGCAGTGGCAGGCAGGCCTGTCCTCACACTTCTTTATTAGTATACATGGATACCATCTGTGGTAAGTGTATGTAGGGGGATGAGTCAATACCTACCCTCCCAGATGGTATACTCAGGTCCCAGCATGTCCTTGCACATTTCTATGTCAAGATATTTCCCAGAAAACACTGGCAGACGTCCAATAACTCACCTATACTGATTCTGAGAGACATGAAGGGGGATTCTCTCAGTAGAACCATCAGGATAGAATCAAAGGCCAGTCCTGAACTAAGCACTGTCAAGGAGGGTTAGGATAACATGATTAGTTTAGAATCTAAATCTCAGACTAGGGAAAGGAAAACTTTTTCCATAAAGGGCAAGATGGTCATATTTTCCCCTTTTTAGTCCAGACAACCTCTGTTGCAGTGACACAACTGTACCATTATCATGTAAAAGCCTCCACAGATAGTGCATGAATGAATGAGCCTGTGTTCCCATAAAACTCTATTTATAAAAAAAAGAGGGTCACATTTGGCTGTTCGTCTATAGCTTGTCAATTGTCTGTTAGAGCAATCATGGTTCATTTCCCACAGCTGGGTTAATTTTTCCTAAGAAACAAGGCATCCTGATATCTGAATAAAATAGGTATTCTGTTGAAAAGGAAGAAAAAAAAAAGGATTTCTGGGTAGATACCTAGTAGTCTCAGGGCCCATACTAGCTCTCTAATCTACTTAACAAAGTTAATTGGAGGATCTCTGTTCAAAACTGGTTAAAACCTATAGAGATAAAGCACAGTGACTCTAGTATGACTTAGCTGTTGTGACAAAATGCCGCACAACAAGCCACCTCAAATCTCAGTGACTTGATACGGCAATCACTGATTTGCATGACTCTGAGTCAGTTGAGGGTTGGTTGAGCTTGGCTAGGCACTGCTGGGAAGCTCTGTTTTGCTCCTGGTGTCTCTTATCTTTTCACAGGAGCAGCAGGCTAGCCTGGGTTTGTTCTCGTGGTGATAGCAGAGTGAGTAAACATACACTTTTCAAATCTTTGTTACATAGACTCATATTCCACTGGCCAAAGCAAGGCACATCAGGGACTGGAAAAATATACTCTGACTCTTCAGTGAGGGGGAACTGCAGAGTCATTTGGCAAAGGGTCCAGATATAAGGAGGGCTAAGTACCTGGGTCCTAATGTACCTTAATTGACCACAACCCCCTAACTACCAATAAAATTCAATAGATATTTGTTTAATGCACTGTGCTTGAATACTTCTGGCTGCATCCCAGGCAATGGGTACCTGTGTGGGGAGAGACCATATCAGGACCTGGCGGTCCTGCAGGGCTACATGTAATTATGTGTGGCCAGCTCCATGCTGACTGTGGCTGACTTGCTTTGTCCTCAGTCCCCAAGGGGGAAATGATTGGCTAATTCTATTCCTGGGTAATTTTGACAAAGATAATTTTAGGATCCCCAGAAGCAAGTCAATTGTAGATTTGAATTTTGTAGGGGGTCAGAATAGTTAACTATGTGGAGTCTTTTACATGCTGACAACTGTTTCCACACCACAAAGAAGGTTGGCTCTTAGGAAGCTGTTGTTAGATTCCTTTGCCTGTTGAACTCATAAGCTGTGTCTAGGTGGGGGGTCCCCACTTTTAGAGCTACTTCTCTTTATAATAGCATTAGCCACATTCTAAATAAAGGAAGGAAATTAAACAGGCTCCTCCAGATATGCACTCTGCCCTTTGAAAGTGGATCACACATTGTAATGTAGCTATATTAAAAAAAAAAAATTCTTTGTGTGAAGTCGGTCTGGCTTCACCAAATATACCATTTGCCTCAAGAGTGAAGGATCCGGCTCAGCGCCTATAGCTCAACCGGCTAAGGCGCCAGCCACGTACACCTAAGGTGGTGGGTTCGAATCCCCAGCCCGGACCCGCCAAACAACAATAATGGCTGCATCCAAAAAATGGCCGGGCGTTGTGGCGGGCGCCTGTGGTCCCAGCTACTTGGGAGGCGGAGGCAAGAGACTCGCTTGAGCCCAGGAGTTGGAGGTTGCTGTGAGCTGTAATGCCACGGCCCTCTACCCAGAGGGACAGCTTGAGGCTCTGTCTCAAAAAAAAAAAAAAACAAAAAAACAGAATATTGTCTGGGTGGACCAATTTTACAAGTCATCATCTCTGGGCATAATGGCAAAATAAAGTGACTCCTTCCTCTATGCACAGTCAGGCAGGGCATTTGGCTTGGCTTATTTTTGTCCCCAATTTGAGACCTCTTTGGAAAGTGCCCTTGTAGAAATACAACTTGTACAGCAGGTGCAAGTTGCCAGATGCCACTAGAACCAGGTTTACAGAAATATGTCAGAGATAGACCCTGTTCTTGAGGAATTTATAGGATACCTCCTCCAACCCTCCTCCCCTTTAACTCACTAAAATCCCTTGCTGTGTCTCTCCTGGAAGAGCTGGTATGGTGATGAAATGTTTACCCTCCAGACAGCCTGGATGGTGGGCTTCAGTTTGACATGGTTGTGCTGCTTCTGTCTGGGCTTCAGGCCACATGTCATTGTAGACAGTTAACAACCAGGGCTACTAGTTAACTGTGGTGGCTCATTGCTTCTGTGGTGTAGATGGGGAAATATGGACATCACTTTACCTTTCACTATTGCTTTAAAACTTTTCTGTGTTCTGTTTGAAATGGTGTGTTTTGGCACAGCTGAGTTATTTTTCCCCTTTAATTTTCCTGTTCTTTAATGAAGGAAAGCAGTTTATCTCTAATCCGGTGATTTAGAGCTGACTCCAGGGGCTAATTTCTACCCTGCTCTTTGCACTAAGACTTTGCCAGGTCCCGTGCCAGATATTGGTGATACCGAATTGGTAAAGCTTCTCTTTTGCTCTTGAGTCTTAGCATTTAGTTGGGGAGACAGTATGGAAGGAGACAACCTCATTACAGGAGGCTGGGTCCTATGCAAAAAGCATATAGTATGGAGGCAGGGAAGGCTTCCACAGCCTTTTTCTCTCTTAACTTCCCCAAAACTCCTATTCATCCTTCAAGCCTCCCACTCAGACATTCCCTCCTCTTTACAGCCTTCTCTGACTTGCTCCAATGTGTTCCAGCTGTGCTTTGTTCCCGTTTGCAACACTTGGTTCCTCCAGATGGCCCAGCCTGCAGGGAGATGGTTGAGATAGAGGCTGCCAGTCTGTCTTGATCCTTCTTGAATTCATTTTTATTTCCTTTCCTCTACCATCTTTTGAATAACATGACCCTCTTTAGAACTTGAAATAACACCCTGGTCGTTCCTTGGCCTAAGATAAACTGGGAGCTACAAGTTAAAACTCTTTCACCTTGAGAGTTAAAGTTTGTCTTAAAAGTTGTGGAGATTTGGAAACATGATGGAATTACCAAGGCATTTGGATCCTGATACATTTAGATGAGTGTGAAGGGTTTCCTCTAGCCCAAGGGAAATCAGAGTTATGTTAGGTGATTGTGGGCTAATGATAGGCCTTTGAGAGTTGAAAGAAACTTGGATTACTTTGCTTATTTTGACCCAAGTGTAAACCCAATTCTAGTATTTGCTAATGGGGGTAATTTTCAGTGCTAAGTCTCTGTTTTCTCTTTGCTAGAAGGTCTAAAGAAAATCCTACATAGGAAAAGGCTTTGTAAACAAAAAATCACTCTCCAAATGTTATGTATTATTATCCTGGAGGGTAGGGACAGTGGCTAACCCATCCCGCTTTCTTCAGCATCTAATCTGGAAGTAGGCACACAGGGAATGTTGAATGATTAAGTAGCCTAGTAGGTGAGGGGTTTTTGTATTTCTTTAAACCTCTGTATATTATCTAACAAATCTGCTGTACTGTTTAATGCTTACCCTTAGTGGTTTTGTAGTTTTTGCCCTTACTAACAATGTGACCCTTACAACATCAAAGAAATGATTTATTGACTCCTAGATATTTTATCTGCAGTAGGGAACACCACTGCCAAATTGTCAGTGGTGTCCGGGCTGAAGTTTTTGTCTTCAGATCTCAGGTCTCCCACTTGACTCCTCAAGGCTATGTTCTATTCACATCTGTGTTCCTCCAGTGCACTGGTATACAGTAAATACTCAATGTGTATTTGCTGAATGACTAACAGACAGAGAGAATGGCATGTTTTTGTACTTCTATTTGGCCAGCCAGATAAACTCCAGGTAGCAGAAAGTGACAGATATCACAGCTACGTTACCTAACCATCTTACTTTTGTACTTGAGGTGAACCCCTTTTTTTAAATTGAAAAACCTTTGGACCAAAACCCATGGCTATGATCATTATCTTTAAGAGCTTTCTATGTGCCTACAACATATACATCATTAACTCATTTTATTCTCACAATAATTCCATGACACCTATATAATTACATCATTATTTCCATCTTCTTGGTGAGGAAACAGGCTCAGAGAAGAGTAAATAATTTGCTTAAGATTCATGGAGTAAGACCAGGTATGGTGGCTTACTCCTGCAATCCTAGCACTTTGGGAAGCCAAGGCAGGTGGACTGCCTAAGCTCAGAAGTTTGAGACCAGCCTGAGCAAGAGTGAGGCCCCTGGTTTTTTTTATTTGTTTGTTTGTTTTTTTGAGACAGAGCCTCAAGCTGTCCCCCTGGGTAGAGTGCTGTGGCATCACAGCTCACAGCAACCTCCAACTCCTGGGCTCAAACAAGTCTCCTGCCTCCACCTCTTAAGTAGCTGGGACCACAGGCACCTGCCACAATGCCTGGCTATTTTTTTTGGTTGCAGCCATCGTTGTTTGGTGGGCCTGGGCTGGATTCAAACCCGCCACCTTAGGTGTATGTGGCTGGCGGCTTAGCCACTTGAGCCATAGGCGCTGAGCCGAGACCCCTGTTTCTAAAAATAGCTGGGTGTTGTGATGGGTGCCTGTAGTCCAAGCTACTCAGGAGTCTGAGGCAAAAGGATCGCTTGAGCCCTAGAGTTTGAGGTTGCTGTGAGCTATGATGCCATAGCACTCTACTAAGGGTGATGAAGTGAAACACTTTCTTTTTTTATATATTTTTTATTAAATGATAGTTGTGTACATTAATGCAAACATGGAGTACAGTGTAGTGTTTTCATATACAACTTGAAATATTTTCATCAAATTGGTTAATATAGACTTTATGTAATTTACTTAGTTATTGTGTTAAGACATTTATACTCTAGTTTTATTTTATTTTTTATTTTTTTTTAATTGAATGGCAACTGCGTACATTAATGCACTTCTGGGGTACAGTGTGGTGTTTTCACACACAATCCGAAATGCTTCCATCAAACTGGTTAACATAGCCTTCATGTCATTTTCTTAGTTATTGTGTTAAAACGTTCCTATTCTACTCATAGAAAGATTCACTTGTACCCTTGTAAGATAAACCACAGAAGTGAACCCTCGACTCCCCCCCCCGCCCCCCCAGTCCGGCCGGCCCCGGGGGGGCGCCCCCCCCCCCCGCCGCGCGGCGGCGGGGGGTTGAGTCGGGTGAGGAAAAATAGTAAAAAAAAAAAAAAAAAAAAAAAAAAAAAAAATA
>CAUYTI010104619.1:0-38863 GCA_963575145.1 Galago senegalensis
TGCTGTGGCATTACAGCTCACAGCAACCTCCAACTCCTGGGCTCTAGCGAGTCTCCTGCCTCTGCCTCCCAAGCAGCTGGGACCACAGGCGCCCGCCACAACACCCGGCTATTTTTTAGTTGCAGCCGTCATTGTTGTTTGGTGGGCCCGGGCTGGGGATTCGAACCCGCCACCTTAGATGTACGTGGCTGGCGCTTTAGCCGGTTGAGCTATAGGCGCCTAGCCAATCATTTCCTTTTGAGTCCATGGCTGTGCTTAGAAAAGCCCAGGGAGGAGAAAGGCTCACCCTAGATACGGGGTAAATACTGTTTTGATAACTGCATTTTGCCAAACATAGTTAAATGAACATTGTCCCCTCTCAGCCCACAGCTCTCCATGGTTCCCACCTTTGAAGCTGTGGGTAAAAGCACAAGTCCTCCTCATACGCACAGCCCCTGCACAATCCGTCCCATCCCCTCCCTCTCCTCCCTTTCTCCCTCTTTCCCCTCAACTCTGCTAGAGCCACACAAACCTCCTCACTGTGCCTCCAACATGCCAGGTGTGGTCCTGACCCAGGGCCTTTGCATGGGCTGTTCCCTCTGCCTGGAACGCTTCCCTCAAATATCTACATGTCCCATTCTCTCCCCTCATTCACGATTCTCCTCAAACATTTCTTTGTCAGAAAGAAATACAATCATTTTTAAGCACCATGCAGATAGTGTAGATAACCACACACATACTAGGGTAAGTGAGACCCTGATCCTCAATAGCAGCTGTATTTCAAGTGGTGCCCCCATCTGGCCAGATGCCAATTCTCTCAACTTCCTAGGTTCATGGGGTGTTCATGTGCAGCCAGGAACATCACCGCCCCCTGGAGCCTTTGCTCAAACAAACACATCATCATGGGTGACAACAGAGTGTACAGACTGTTCTTTCCTGTCTGTGGCCATGAGCCCAAATTTGGTCTGTCCTCGTTCATGACAAAGGCGCCGCTTGGCCTCCGGTCCCACCCTTCTGTCCAGGAGCATTCACCCCCTTTGCACCAGACAACTCCCTTCATCCTGGTGGCTAAAGTTTCCACCATTGATAACAGGGAGGTCAATTCACCACCCAGCACTCATCGGACAGATGTTTACTGACAACCTTCTACTTGCCAGGCATTGGGGAGATGGCAGAGAACCAAGTGGGGGAAGACAGGAAACAGAAGAAGCCTGAGATAATTCCACATGGTTCTAAGTTCTACTGAGGTGATAAGACAGAGTGAAGGGACAGTGAATGTCTTTTGGGTGACTTTGGACAGGAGTAAGGTGGAACTTCTCTCTGTGGAGGTTTCAAGAATGAGAAGGAGTCCAGCCAAGGGGAAAGGTAGGTGAAGGTGTTCCAGGCAGATGGTGCAACACAGGCGAAGTCCCTGGGACAAAAGTGTGAAGAGCAAAGAGAGTCTACATGCCCAGATCATGATGAGTAGTGTGAGAAGGAGAGATGGTGAGAGAAGCTGGACCACTCAGGACCGTGTGTGCTGTGAGGAGGCAGGGAGAAGCATAGCTTTTATTCTGCTGGATAGTGTGCCGAGGAGTCTAGTTTATTTATTTATTTATTTATTTATTTATTTATTTATTTAGACAGAGCCTCAAGCTGTCCCCCTGGGTAGAGTGCTGTGGCATCACAGTTCA
Organism: Galago senegalensis; assembly: GCA_963575145.1. NCBI lineage: Eukaryota > Metazoa > Chordata > Mammalia > Primates > Galagidae > Galago > Galago senegalensis. The sequence goes on from CAUYTI010104619.1 coordinate 1,653, forward strand.
CAGCAACCTCCAACTCCTGGGCTCAAGCGAGTCTCCTGCCTCAGCCTCCCAAGTAGCTAGGACCACAGGTGCCTGCCACAATGCCTGGCTATTTTTTGGTTGAAGCCGTCATTGTTGTTTTGGCAGGCCCGGGCTGGATTCGAACCTGCCACCTTAGGTGTATGTGGCTGGCGCCTTAGCCACTTGAGCCACAGTCGCTGAGCCAAGGAGTCTATTTTATATTTGAGAAGTCTTTGGCTGTCAGGATGTGGAGAAATCAGAAGACCTATGTGCTACTCATTGGTGGGCATGCAAAGCGGAAAAACAGTCTGGAAGTTCCTCAAAAAGAGAGTTAAACAGAGTTTACCATAAACCCCAGCAATTCCACCCCTAGGTTTCTACCCCAAAGGATGGAAGGTAATGACTCAAACAGATACTGGGACACAAACATTTCCAACAGCAGGATTCAAAACAGCCACAAGGTGGAAGCATCTGAAGTGTCCATCAACAGATGTGTGGACTAACTGGATGAGGTCAGTGCATACAGTGGAATATCACTCAGCCATGAAAAGGAAGGAGACTCTGCACAGGCTATAGTGTGGATGAACCTTGAGGACATTGTACTCAGCGAGAGAAGGCAGTCACAAAAAGACAAATCCTGTGTGATTCCACTGATAGGAAGTCCCTTGTGATGTCACATTCACAGACACAGAAAGTAGAAAGGTGGGTGCTGGGGGCTGGAGAGGAATGGGGAGTTAGTGTTTCATGGGGATGGAATTTCAATTTGAGAATTGAGAAAGTTCTGCAGACAGAGGGTGGTGAAGGCTGCACAGCAATGTGAGTGTGCTTGATGCCACTGAGCTGTGCACTTAAAATGGTTACAATGGTCAATTTTATGTTATGTGCATCTCACTACAATTGAATGTTTTATTTTTCTGTAATTCTCTGGTTGCTGAGTGACTGCTGGACTCATAGAAGTCAGGAGGCCTGTGAGGAGCGGGGAATGGGCCTAAAGGAGTACAACACTCTGGTCAGGGTGGTGGCCTGGGAGCAGACAGAGCGGTCCTATTTATCTTTCGGACACAGAAAGGTTAGGACCTGCTGAAACCATAATTGCACTTATTTAAAACCTGGCAGGCTATGGAAGAGCCTAGAATTTCCACTTGGGCCCCAGCAGTGCATGGGCTGGACCTATCGAATCGCTGGATGCCAGCATCGGCTACCACAGTGAGCTCGCCTGGTTTATTTTCCAACCATAGCTGCCTTCCAAATGTAGCTGGCTCTGCCAGCCGCCACGTCCGCCTCCCAACACCAGCCAGCTAAAGACAGAACCAAAGCCAGGCCCTGGAGTTCCCAGCTACTGGGTGTCATCGGCCATTTTTAAACATTAGCCAGCTAAGGTTCAACTTTCTTTGTCCTAGAAGCCAGTGCCGTACACGTGAGCCCAGCCTGGGTCCTCCACACTCCTGCTCTTGCCATTTCCTCTGCCCCTGCCTCTCTTGGGAAAACTCCAACATTCTTCCCAACCAAGCTCTGACATTTCTTTCTCTGTAACACCTCCTTTGGCCCTTTGTCTAAACCTGTGTCCCAGTCTTCACCACAGTGCATTGAATCTGGGTTTATAAATACAGGGTGTCCATAAAGTTTGAGTATTTAAAAAATAGTATTTAAAAGTATTTAAAAAATAGTTGTCTATGTTAAATTGCACATGAACTTTATGGACACCCTGTATATAAAAGTGCAAAGTCTTCTCCAAGGCCCACCAGGCCCTGCCCAACCTGCCCCATCCTTCCCTGCTCTCCCCTCCTTCCTCTCTCCCCCTCCTCACTCTGCTCCAGCCACACAAGTCTCCTTGCTGTGTCTCCAACATGCCAGGCACAGTCCTGCCCTAGGGCCTTTGCATAGGCTGTGCCCTCCACCTGGACTCTCCCTGCAAATGCCTGCTTGGTTCACTCCCTGGCTTTATCCAGGGCTCTGTTCAAATGCATTTTTATCTGCTCATAGCTTCCAGGCAGCATGTGGTCTTAAAGTGAGGGAAGTTTGGGACTCCACCTCTTCAAATCCCTCCTAAGAAGCATAAGCAGAACTCCTGCATATATCTAGCTATGTCAACCTGCTGTGCATTCCCTGCACCTCCACTCCCAGCCAGTACTTATGTCTGTGCAAACTGAAGCAGAAGGAGAAACTATGATTCTTTCATTCAACATATATGTCTTTTTTTGTTTGTTTTGTTTAGCAGGCCCTGGGCCAGGTTCAAACCCACCAGCCTCGGGGCATATGGCCAGCAGCCTAACCACTGACCTACAGGTGCCGACCCAACATATATGTTTTCAGTACCTAATGTGTACCAGGCCCTGTCCTAGGCACTGGGGACACATCCATGAACAAAACAGACATATCTCAGTCCCTGAGTTTCCTCCCAGTCATACTGCAGAGGACCAGGGATTAAGCCACAGCATGAAGGCTGCACGCTAGACAGGAGATAGATTTTCCTTGGTAGTGTGGCAGGAAGACTAGAACCAAAATGACCCTGAGCTTCCAGGAATCCTAGTACAACAAATCCTGATCCTCTCTCAAGAATACATTTTTCTTCCCTGGGCTATAGCCTATACGTCCCAATACCCCCAAAGGAGAGAATCAGCAGTCAGCCTTGCCAATGCTGTGTAACCTCAGAAAAATCACTTTACCTCTCTGAGCCTCTATGCCCTAGTAGTCCAAAACCCTTACCCAACTCTTCTCCTGGGGTTGTCTGGACAAATCAAAGGACAAAAAACAAGACCTCAAATGTATGTTCATGGTACTCATTGGCCCCCTGGGCACAGCACCAGGACATCTGGATTGGATGTGTGGGACCTGAAAGGCAGTGAAGTGGAAAGAGTGACCTCCTGGCCACCGGCCTCTGCTCCCAGCCTCCCCAGCTGTGTCCTTCCTAGTTCCCCGAGTCTGGGCCAGACTTTCCATTCTCCCTCTCCCCTGCCGCGGCCGCCTGGGCCGGAGCCAACCTGCTTCGGAATCACTTTCAAAGAAAAGTTTCTTTTTTTCTTCCACCCAGCAAGTCTCTCGCCCTTGTCTGTTCCATGGTCTGGCTACGGGCCCTACCAGGCACTCGTGGACACCTCAGGCCCGAGGGTCAGTCAGGCTGGTGGCCAACACCATCCCTCCGACTGTCCCCAGTGCCAGGACTGGGCCACTCCAACAAGAGTCCTTGGGCTGAACTCACCGCCCTCTTGGGCACCCAGGGACCCCCAAGGGGAATTTCAGGCGGTTGTTTCAGGGTATTCAGCCTGGAACACAGGTGTGGAGGCTCTCATAGGCCTCAGGGCCCACTCAGAGGCCTGCAGACCAGGGCGTCCCACCCCAGGATGCCTTTGGAGGCCACGCAGCCCCATGACATCATCGCTCCGGCGGCCATTTTCTCGCCTCTCCCTGCCCCTGTTCCAGATGCTTCTCCTGGCCTTGGCGGCCATTTTGTGCACCCAGGAGGAGCGGGCTGGGCTGGCATGGGGGACCTCGGGTGCCGGGCCCTTCCCTCTGGGATGGGATGAATGGGGAGACACAGGCCAGGGGTATCAGGTGGGCCTCTGCCTAGAAGAACACTGCCTCCCCCTGCTCGGGCTGCCCTGTGGCCTCCAAGGGGTTAAACATACATGTGCCAACAAGAGGGCACGGCCAGCTGGAGCACCCACTGTCATCGCCACTCGGCACCCACGGAGCCCCGGGCAGCTCCAAGGATGTGAGGAAGGAGGTTAAAAATACCCACATGCACAAGCTTCCCCCCCCACCGGGTCCCCTCCAATGTCAAATGTGTCAACACCACCCGGGCTGGGGGGGCAGACTTAAAATAACTTGCTGTTTACATTTGGAGCAAATTCTTGGCTTCTCCAGCAGCCAAGCCAAGGCCTCCCGCCTCCACCTCCTCCTCTGGCAGGCCCAGCTCAGAGGCTGTAGGGCAGGGGCTGGGGGAGCTCTGGAGCCACATGTGCCCACAGCCCCAGCACACACGCGCGCCCACATGTAGAGGAACGGGCAAGCCCGGAAGCCATCTGTGGCCACATGGTGGGCAGAGCCAGGCGGAAGCGCTGGAGGACACCCTTTGCCAGTGCTGGGCACAGGGTGGGGGCAGCCAGGCAAGACGGGGGCCCTCCCTGTTTCCCCTTCCGTCTGATGTTTCTTGGGCCGCGTCACCAACTTGGCAGGCTAGGGAGAGTCGGGAGGAGCAAAGACTGGCAGTCTGGCCAAGGGAGGCAGGAGGGAGACAGGGGAGCCCAAGCGCTAAGGGGAGGGCTTGCCACCATCCAGGGGGATCCAGAGGTGGGGCAGACTCCTGTTGTGCTATGTGGCTTCAGGCAATCCCTGTCCTCTCTGGGGCTGAGAAAGGGGAGGCCCTGGGCTTTGCAGTGGAGTCTGGAGAACGGGTCTCTGTCCTAGTCTTTTTTTTTTTTTAATTTTTTAATTTTTTTTGAGAATATCACAGGGGTACAAAGATTTTGTTATTGTTTTTTTTTTTGGCCGGGGCTGGGTTTGAACCAGCCACCTCTGGCATATGGGGCCAGCGCCCTACCCTTTTGAGCCACAGGCACTGCCCCAGTCTTTTTTTTTTTTAATTAAATCATAGCTGTGTACATTAATGCAATTATGGGGTACAGTGCGCTGGTTTTATATACAATTTGAAATTTTTTCATCTTGGTTAACCTAGCCTTCACCACATTTTCTTAGTTATTGTGTTAAGACATTAATATTCTACACTTAATAGATTTAACATGTACCCTTGTAAAATGCATGATAAGTCTGTCCTACTCTTGATTGGGAGGAGAGGGAGGGGGTACAACTTCTTGGCCCCTACTGTGCCTCAGTTTCCCTTGCTAAAGAAAGTAGATGTTGAGTTGCAAACATTTCTGATGAGTTTTTCATTGGTTGAAACTCTGGATCAGAGGATCAGAGAGGAGAAAGGGCTTGCCTAGGTCTCACAATCAGCCAGTGGACAAGGGGATTTAAGCCTAGTGACCCACAGGTTTAACATGCTGCCTCTAATGTGGGAAGAGGTTGGAAATGGGAGGGAACAAGCCTGAAGAGGGGGTGGGGGAAATTTTTTTCCTTTCCATGCTTTCCTGTGGCCCCTCTCCCTAGAGCAGTGGTTTTCAACCTTCCTAATGTCTCGATGACCCTTTAATACAGTTCCTGTGGGTCATGACCCACAGGTTGAGAACTGCTGCCCTAGAGCCTTGCACACAGTCAGTACTCAATATTTGCTTGTACACTACTGGCATTTGATAAATGTTTACAGACAAATATACATAAGTGTGTTTATTCCACCAGAGCTTGGTACACGGTAGGTACCCAATACATGCTTATTGCATGAATAATTGGGGTTATCTTGATAAAGCCTAGTATACAGGAAGTACAAAATAAATGCCTGTCAAAGAAATCTGAAGAATATTTGTAAAATTGGGGGGTATTCAGAATGGAGTACCAGGACCAGAGGCCCTGCATGACCTGACGCATCTGCTCTCTGTCCTCCTTCCTCCCTCTCTCCCACTCCTCACTCTGCTCCAGTCACATGGACCTCTTTGCTGTGCTTCCAACACTTCAGGGCAGGCATCCTCAAACTACAGCCCCGCGGGCCACATGAGGCTCGCCGAGGACATTTATCCGGCCACCGCTGTTTTTGCCGCTGCCTGTCCTGCTTAGCAGCCGCCTTGTCCTGGGGCCCGCAGTCTGGCCCTCCAATGGTCTGAGGGACAGTGAACTGATCCCCTGTTTAAAAAGTTGGAGGACCCCCGCTCCACAGCCTTTGTATGGGCTGTTCCTTCTGCCTAGACAGCTAACTTCTCTCTCTCTTCCAGATCTTCCCAGATCTCAGGTCAACTATCCCTGTCTCACGAGGCCTCCCCTGAACACCCTTACTTCAAGGAGTTTGTGGCCACTCTCAACCATAGCCCTCTATTTTATTTCCTTCAGAGAAAGTTAGTGATTGTGTATGTATTTTATTTGCTTATCTCCCCCAGTGAAAAGCCACCTCCTCAAGGGCAGAGGTTTTGTCTCTCTTAATCACTGTTGTGTACCAGGCCCACAGCACCTAGAATAGGGCCTGGTACACAGCAGGTACTCGATACATATTTGTCGAAAGAGAGAAAGGAGAGAGAGAGGGATGAAGGTGAGAGATACAAGAGAAACAACAATAGAGACCATACATTGAGGAGAAGAAGGAAGGAAGGAGGGAAGGAAAGAAGGCAAGGAGGGAGGAAGGAAACAAATGCAAGCGGGTGGGGCATCCACATTGGAAGGGCCAGAATAGGCGAGGCAGAGAGGCTGGATAGTTCCAGAAACCTCACAAGGGTAACCTGAGGGATTTTTGACAATAGGCTCAGGGAACAGTGCTCAAGCATTGCCCACCTCAGGCTCCTTAGTCCTTTGAGGGTTGGCCAAAGCCCTGTCACCACTGAGAAGCTTCCCCAACTATTCCAAGTCCTGGATATCAGAGGGAGGAACCTAAGGCAGGAGGAGCTTAAGGAGGTAACAGGAATCTGTGCTTGGGGCCAGGAGGGCTCCCTAGAGGAGGAAATATTAGAGCAGGGGCCTTTGGTGTATGAGTAGGAGTTTGTTAGGTACATAAGGGATTTGTGTGAAGGGAGCATAGGATGCGAAGGTAATCACCATCATTCTGTCTTCCATGTTGAATTCTTACTATGTGCCAGGGGCTATTCAATCCCAGGAGCTAAATACAGATTTATGGAAGGGAGATGAGGCCCGGAGAGGGTAGGTAATTGGTCTGAGGGCACACAGCCAGGATTTGGATTCATGTAGAGGCTTACCCACAGCAGCCTGCTACCTCAATCAATGCGTCTGGGCCCAGCAGGTGAACATCGCGTGTGCAGCAAGGATTGAAGGTGGCACTGATTACCCACACCAGCCCTGTCCCAGGGGAGTCACAGCCACGTGGGGCGACCACTCATGGCCTTCTTTGCCTCTGGTTGGCATTTGAGTCCAGGCCAGTTCCCCCACAGTTCTCCTTGGGCCTCAGTTTCCTCAGCTGTCAGATGGGTCTGGGATAGTGTACCATAGGTCCAGACATTTTTCTGTGCTGGAATTTACTCACATACTACAGAGATTTTGTATCTACAATTTTGTTTTGCAGTAATAAAATTGAGGCTCAGCTGGGAGGAGCAGTCATTTGCCCATGGCCTATCTCAGCAAGTGTCCAGATGTTCCATCTACATACCTCTCACACTGGGGACTCCTCCCTCCTGAGCCTCCTGCCTCACTGCTGTTATCATACAATCAGCACCTACTGTGTGCTGGCTGCTCACTGAACCTCTGAACAGTTGTAGATTCCTGGGTGTGCCTGGGGTGGCCTACCCTGTCTTACTGCTCCCTCCCCGCAGGTGCCCAGGCAAGTACCACTGCAGGGAGGAGGCATGGGTTAGAGAGGGTAGGTGGCAGCCTCAAACAGGGTGTCTATAACCCAGGTGACCAGACATTGACTTCTCACACTCCTAGAATCAACCTGGAATTGCCCTTTCTCTTTCTCTGCCTTGGCCCCATTATTGCCTGCTTGCACCTATGCAGTTGCCTCTCTGTCTTGGTCCCCAGGTCCCACTCTTGCTCCACTACAGTCTGCTGGCCTTTCAGCAGCCAGAAGGCACCTATGAGCAGCTGAATCAGGGCCATCCCTCCTCTGCCCACAGCCCTCCATGGCTCCTGCCTCTTGTGAAGGGTGGGGGAACCGAGTCCTCCTGGCATGATCACAAGGCCCTGCATGACCTGCTTCATCTGTTCCCTCTCTCCCCCTCCTCACTCTGCTCCAGCCACACAGGCCTTTTCACCGTGCCTCAAACATGCCAGGCACAGTACTGCCCTAGGGTCTTTGCACAGGCTATGCCTGCTGCCCCAAACACCTTCCCCAGTTCTTTTTTTTTTTTTTTGAGACAGACCCTCAAGTTATCCCCCTGGGTAGAGTGCCGTGGCATTACAGCTCACAGCAACCTCCAACTCCTGGGCTTAAGCGAGTCTCTTGCCTCCACCTCCCAAGTAGCTGGGACCACAGGCGCCCACCACAACACTGGCTATTTTTTGGTTGCAGCCGTCATTGTTGTTTGGCAGGTCCAGGCTGGGGATTCGAACCCACCACCTTAGGTGTACGTGGCTGGCGCCTTGGCCGGTTGAGCTATAGGCGCCGAGCCATTCCTCTGGTATTTTTATATTTTCCTGTTCTGGTTTCCATGTAAGCCTTTTCACTGTTATTAATCTGAAGGATAGGAAGAAAATCTAGACAATTTTTTCTGGTAGTACACTTGTGCCTAGGGCTCTTCTTCCTCGTGGAGGAGAATGGTGCTACTTCAGTGATTTGGTTATAAAGAAGACCATGGAGAAAAGAAGGAAAGCGAGCTCTTCAATCCTGCCGCAAAGCTGTTATTATCCTTCAGTCTCAATTCCTGCCTTCCTCGTTAGTAGCAGAACTTCTCATTCTTTTCTGGGTACCTGATCACCCAGTATGATTAATCGCCTTTTTGAAGCTGGGGAAGATCTGAGTTTTGTGGAATGTCCTTAAAGGGAGGAGGTACGATCGCCCTTGCTTTTGCTTCTCTGTCACTCACTAAGATGTGCGTATGATGGCCGGAACCAAAGCAGCCACATTGGACTGAATGGCATCGAGCAAAAGCCAGAGCAAAAAGCTAATAGTAGCCTGCATCTTCAAGTTCAGCTACTGCTCTTATTTTACCTGAGAAACAGAATTAATTTCTGGCTCGTGTAAAACATTGTTTTGAATAGCATTTCTTTTATACATAGCTGAACCTAATATTGAATTATACGGAGCTTCTGAAAAGGGGAGTGCTGTTTTATTCAGCATTACATTCACCGGACTTGACAGGGAACCTAAAACAATATATACTCAATAACAGTTTACAGGAGGCAGGATAGTAGTGATTCTGAGAATTTCTGTAACGTCTCACACACGCGTGCACGTGCACACACACACTCACACACTCCCGTCACATCTTTTATTGGGCCCTGTGACTTTGGAACCTTAAAGGAACTAATCATACACACTTGGCTATATTTTCTGTAACAATCATCTTTCATGGACAGCTTTTTAGAATGACCTCTTTTATTGGACTTTATTTTTTCAGAACAGGCAGATCTGGGAATGCTCACCACCATTTTAATGTACTTTCTTTTGGAGCATACCATGGGCGGGGGATGGTGGATGCTCTAGAGTCTGTCCCAGCCAAGCTCTGGCACTGTGGTGACAGCCCTCTGCAAGGTTTTTGTGCCTATTTAATTGCAGTTACATCCATCTCCATTCCCTGGGGGCCCATCCTTATGGAGAAATAGGCAGTTGGCTGAGGATGTTGGACTTGAACATTCCTTGCTAATTATTTAATTTTTGTCTGGCACACACTAAAGCCTCTTAAGTTTAGTGGGAACTATAAGTCAATTACTTTCCCTTGCTAACAAGGAGCCTACCACTTCTAACTAAAAACAAACACACAGCTCCGTTCCTTACCCTTGTCCTCAGCCCTAGCCAGTGAAACACTTTTCCCTTAGACTTGCTGTGTTTGGAATAATGGCAGTGAGCATCTCATGCTTTTTGTTGTAAAACAGAGACATTGGTAAAAAGGTAGTGTAGACAAAGGCACTGGCATCTCATGCCTCTGTTCCTTGCATGGGCTTAAGCTGATCAAGGACTGGCTTGAACTGGAATATGCCTAACAACCCAGTGAGGAAGTTGTCAGGAAATTGAGACTTGAAGAAATGATGTCACTCACCCAAGGTCACTTGCTAACAAGTGGTAAAGGGAAGGCATGAACTCAGCTATGCCCTCATTCTGGGTTAGATCCTGGACCAGGGTTATATTACCTTTACCGCTAAGGTCTTTCCCTTCCTCCAATCCTTAACTCTCTCCAATTCACCTTTAAACGCCATGCTGAAACCACTTTCTTCAGGAAAGCTCTCTCTGATGCTCTAGGGTGAGGACCCCTCTGTGCTCCTGTAACTACCTGAATCTTTATTCCAATAAAACGTGGAATTTTTGAGCATTGCATTTAATATGTGCTGGGAGTGTCTGTGTGGATTGCCTACTTTAATTCTTACAGTCCCTCTGAAGGAGGCCACTGTGATTATGGACCAACCATGAGGGAGACACCTGAGTAGACAGAACCAGGGATGGCCACTCAGGTGGTTTCAATGCCAGATCCTATGCACTTAACCATCATAGTACAGGGTATCCAGTGAACTTATTGATTAACGTGACTCTGTCCCTCATGGTCTCTAGGTTCCTTAAGACCAGGAGAGCCTCTCATTCTCTTTGTGCTCTCAGAATGCTGTGTGGGACTTAAGGACCAGCTCCTTTAAATTTAGATTCCCTCCCCCTCCACTGCCCCTCAGTTGTGTTACTAATACAGGAGAGGGGAATAGTAACTTTCCAGAATAGACTTAGCTCCCCCCAAAGTGCATAGAGTACAAAACAGAGAGAACCAGACAGTCATCTTCCTGTTGCATACACATACAACTTCGCTGAAATTTTTCTCCATGGACTTCCAGGTAAGTGATAAATAAATACCTTTTCAAAGAAGTTCATGCACAAGAATGTTCCTTGTGGCTGTCATTAGTGCCAGAGGGCTGTCACCACAGTGCCAGAGCTTGGCTGGGACAGACCAAGCTGATTTACCAAGTATTTTCCATGCTCCCTTCTGGGAACGTGCTGTGATTTCCCTTCCCTGCCCCCTTGAGTTAGGGAAGCCCACAGGACTTGCTTTGGACAATGTAGTGTGGATAAAAATGACAAGTGTCACCCCCGGGTAGAAGCCGTAGGAGTCCATGCATGGTTCCCCACTGAGCCACTGACCAACAGAGTTTCATATGTGACTGTAAATAACAGAGCCCCCACTGCTGGCCTGTCGGTAACACTGGTATGAGTAAGACATAAACCTTGGATGTCACAAGCTATTAATATTTGGTGGCTAATTGCTACCACAGTAGAACAGGGTCTATCCCGACTTCAACATTACTGAAAGTGTCCAATGGATGACTCATGGCATTTTTATTTCAAATTGAGGAATGAGAAGAAAAGTTGTTAAACTGGGGCTTAACCCCCAAAGCTGCAGACCCACTAGAAGCTTAACATCTATCATCAAGCTTAAGAAAAGTTCTGACTCGGAGGATATTGTGGTCGTCTGTCTTCCATCTCCTCTGGGGACTGAGAAGTTTGAAATGAGCTTAAGCCACTGCAGAAGGGACTTACGTCAGATAAGCAAAAAAAGATTCTGAGGGCCAGAGAGGTACAATGACATCCTGGAACCTCCTTCCTGCTGCTCTACTGAAATCAGCAGACGCATGCCCCTGCCTGAGATGGTGTCATCACGGTGTAGTGAGCAGAGCGTTTGGGGGGTTGGGGGCTGAGCCTGTTGCTCTCAGGGAGCGCTTTCCAGCTTTATGATTTTATAGTACCTTCAATCTTGGCTGGTTAGAAGATTCATTTATACTTTGAACTAGATTTTCCCAGGGTGTAAATTCCCCCCCAGAGATAAATTAAACACTTTTAGGGATACAATCAGCCTGGGAGGCCACCAGGGTACCATTCACTGCTTTGCAGCAGCAATTTACCAAATAGCACCCTGGTGACTTAGAGAGTGAGTGCACATCTGTAAAGAGGCTTCCTTCACGTCGAGGGACGCATACTCAGAATTTTCCCTGCAATTCGTGGACAGCTGAGGGTGGAAAGTGGGGAGAGCGAGGCCCCTTGGCACTCTTATGTTCTCATCACATCTTGAGCGGAGCTGCTGTGTCAGTGAGGGATGAGCCAAGGTCAGCGGGGGAAGGAGCGAAGGGGGGCATCTGCACGCAAGCCCTTTCCCGTGGTTCGCATCACCTCCCCGCGGGTCTTCCTTCCCTACAAGGCGGGCTGTGTTGCCTGCTACTTTTCTTTCTTTCATTCATTCTTTTTTTAATCTAAATCATAACTCTGTACGTTATTGCATTTCTGGGGTACAATATGCTGATTTTATAAACAATTTGGAATGCTTACATCAAACTGGTTAACATAGCCTTCATTCACCTCTCTTACTTCATTGTTGCGTTAAGACATTTATACTTTATTCTTAATGGATTTGACATGTACCCTTGCATTATGCACAGTAGGGGAGGTCCCACCAGGTTACCCTCCCTCCCTCCAGCCTCTGCCTCCCCTCCCCTCATCCTCCTCTTTCCTCTTTCACTCTGGACTATCGATGTGTTTTATCATTCATATGAAAGTGTAGTGATTATATATTGGTTTCATAATAGTATTGAGCACCTTGGAAACATTTTCTTCCAATCTTGAGATACTTGCTGCTTTTCTGATCAGGTACCCAAATGTCCAGGGCTTTTCCTGGACCCGGTTCCTAGAGAACTGGCCCATGCTTTAGCCCTGACTTGTCTCTCTTACCTCATCAACATAGAACTGTGGCTTGTCCTTCTTGGAGAATCTCATATTCATTCATCTATTCATCCACCCATTCATTTAGTAATGAGCAGCCACGAATTATATTCAAGATAAAGTTGTAGATAATCGTACAGATTGTTGATTTTCATGGATCTGAGTTTACATCTTGGCTGTGCTATTTATTGGCCTTTGATGCCTCACTTTAAGCATCTGTGAAGTGGAGTAATAAGTGCCTTTCTCACGGTGTTACAGTAAGGATTAACGAAAACAATCCGTGTAAAAGTTTTAACGAACTGCTGAATTATCTGAATAGAATAATGACGAGCTATTCTTGTTATTTACTATCTGCTATGTGCACCAGGCACTGAAGTACTAGAGAATAAACAGAAATAAGGCATGATTCTCATGTACAAGAAACTCATAGTCTAAAACAGGGATTCTCCAAGCGTGGTCCTGAACCACCGATGACATCAGCATCCGGGAACTTGTTAGACAAGAGAATTCTCAGACTCCACTCAAACCTATTGAATGAGAAATGCTGGGGCTCATTTAACCCCAGCAAGCTCTTCATGTGACTCTGACCTCAGTTTGAGAATCTGTGCTTATATAGGAGAGGGATAATAGTACCTTATATCTGCAAATGTTTTAAAATATACAAAATGTTGCCACAATAGTCACAACAGTTCCACAAAGGAGGAATGGTTGTTTCCCCTTTTTTCAGCTGAGAAATGGAAAGTCCTGACTTACTAACAGGATTGCTTTTGTGCTTGGGCAGCCTCCATTCCCCCTTTTCAGGGAGGGTGTCCTTCCAGCACTGGGAATAAATTTCAGTTAGCCTAAGCCAATTCTTGTACTACCAATCCCTTCATAAGTGGTTGGTTTTGGAATGGGCCTGTGACTCACTTCTTGACAATAGACATGGATAAAAGTTAGTTGAGGGATTTGGGGGGGATTTTCTTCTGTCTTCTTTTTTTTAAAAATAGAACACAAGAAGAATTATTATGCCCTCTTCTTCTGCTGGACATAATACCTAGAGCAATAGCAGCTATTTTGTCACCATGAGGAAGGTAGCAAGAGGCCCAACCTGACATTCAGCAGATGCAGAGTACAGAGATGAAAAGGCCCTTGTCACTATCAGTGAGGTGCAAAATTAGCCACCACCAGGTCCATCTATTAGAATGAATTAGGACACATTTTCCTTCTCTCTTAGCCATTTTGAGTTGGGTTTTCTGTTTCTCGAAATGGAATACAACCTGATAGAGGTTGCCAGGGATAACTGACCCTGGATAATTGATAATCTCATGACCTGAGATGCTAAATCCCTGCTCTTTCCATAATGTAACTTGCTAATTTATGAGTTTTAATGGACAATGGCTCTGATGGGTGGGGCCAAACGAATACACTAATTCTCATGTATAGCTCACATCATGTCCCCATGCCACTCCTACCCAGCACTGCCCCTCAGCTAGCTTCCAGAGCTGAGACTTTAGGCTGTCACATCACACCCCCAGTGCAAAATTCCTGGTAGGCACTTCACATGCAATAAATGGCAACTAACATTACTTTTAATGTCCTCATATCCTCATAAAAAGGTTGTCAATGGAGGGATGACTACACAATCACATGAATAAATAGATGAGTGACTACTGAGGGGGTTCTGGTATAAATATATGTTTAATGTACTCCATGTCTCAGAAGAGTTACAGTTTCATAATAGTCTCTTGTGCCTTAAACCTGAAAAGCTCTTACTGCAAACACTTTGGGTTCCTTGGGGGAAGTCCAGGAGAGGAAGGAGGCTTATACTTTCCATAGAATCATGGCCTGTAAGAGAAGAAAGGGATTTTGTGGTTACCAAGCTGTTCATTTTAGAAGTGAGGAAACTGAGGCCCAGAAAGAGCAGAGGCTTACCTGAGGCCGCAGAGCTGATGGAAGGGAAATCTGACTTGAATCCAGGTTATTCTGTCCTCAGAATACCAGGCTTGAACTTCTTGCTCTTTAAGACCTCTCAACCCCCTGGAAAGCCAAGGATATTTGCTTTGGAGAACTCAGCTGGCCAAGATGTGGAAGAACCACTCTGGGGCCAGGAGCAGTGTGGAGGCAGCACTAGGCTGTGTTCCCCACCACTGCTGCCCGGGTCCCCTGTTCTTCTTCCTTACCTTTCTCTCCCTTCTCGTCTTACTCTAGCTTCTTCCTAATCACGTGTTTTTGTTTTAGACAGAATCAACTGGCGTTAGGTTTGGAAAGGACCCTACAGATCCTCTAGCCCAGCCTGCGGTCCAAGGAGGGAAAGTGTCTGATCTGGGACCTCCAAGCAGTTCTGGCAGATGCTTTGTGTGGTCCAGGGCAAGCCCGGTGTCAATCCAAAATGGAGGAGAAGGTTGTCACATATCAGATCTGCCACTGTAATCTGTATGATCTTGATCACATCGCTTTTTCTATGCTCCAGTTTCCCCAAACACACGTGGAGTGGCCACGTCATTGTGTTGTCCTGTGAGAAGGCTGTGTACAGTGCGGGAACTAAGTTTACTTAAAGGGTGACTTCTCAGGAGCTGTTAGTTGTACAATAATGTCTAATATTATTGGAGTAATAAACGGGGATGATGACTAAGAAGAAAGACCTGAAACTTGGACCCAGATTTTTAAATTCTTAGTGATTTTCACTAACCCGATCTTTCTTTTAAATTTCCTTTTTCTTTTCCCCAGCCTGAGATTTCAGCATCTTTTTTTTTCATTTTATCATTGTTTGCATTTTAGAGAAAATGTGTTATGGAAAGAATACAAGCACTGGAACTAGACAAATCTAAGTTCAGAGTCTGCGTTTGCTAAATATTAACTACAGAGCTCTGGGCAAACCCTTCATGCTTCTAGGTGACATTTCTTTGCAAAGCAAGGATTCCATCACTCAGTTCCTAGTATTAAAGATCACATGTGATAATGTAAGAATGCTAGTGTAGCTCACAACAGGCTGCTATTTCCCTCCTGGAGGCCATAGCCCAGTGCGTCTGAAGGCACAGATTCCAAGTCGTGGCCACCTCTCTGGAGGTAATGCCGGGACACCCTCAAGATTGAATACATGGCACCATTTGCAAAAATAAACCAAATCAGTACAACAAATTATCTCAGCTCCAGCCTGATCACTTGGTGCAGATGACAGCCAATTGCTGACCTTGTATGATGTTATGGTTCAAGTGTGGCTGACTTGTATCCATATTTGCTGGGATGATCCATGTCTACCCTCGAAAATACCTTCTCTCACACTAAAACAAGTGGTGATCTAAAGGGATCTTTCTCTAGCCAAACGGTAAGAGCTGCCAGCAAATCTCGAGGCTGCTAAACTGGGGCCAATGAAGCAGCCTGGGGCACTAATGGGGAGTTGGGAGTTCCGGGTCCTCCTTTCATTTGGCCACCAACTCTGTGAGTGACTTTGGCCAAGTCCTCACTGACCTCACTGGTTTCCTCCTGTCACTTAGGGACCTTGCCTCTTCTCTGAGTGCACAGTTGCACGGTGTTATTTCTTCTGTGTCATTAACTTCCTCAGCACCAGAACGTTCCACCCATAACATCTTCCACATTGAGCATCTGCTTTTACGCATCTCCTGTAACACAGCTCCCTCCAACACTGTCTTGTGTAGTGCCAAGTACGCTTCAGGCAATTAAATGAAATTGCACAGGGGACTTGGACATCATCTAATCTGTCAGATGAAAACAACAACATAAAAAAAACCCCTGAAACCCAGAGATGTTCAGCAACTTCTTCAAAGTCACACAGCTTTTTGGCACGAGTTCTAGAACTCCTCCTGCCTTAAGTGCCCTGCAATGAAAAGATGGTTGGTGTGTGATAATGCTTTTTTTTTTTTTTGGTCATGTCATCAAGGAATGAATGTGAAGGGTAACAGCTGTGTAGTCCCAAGACTTTAATTTCTTTATTATGACACCATGTCCCAAGGAAGAAAATATTTGTGGCTCTAACTTTTGGATGTGAAGGAAGTGTCAGCGTGAAATGTTATTGACTGGATAGCGCTTCCTACTCTGATAAATGTATCCAATATGTTCCCAGTGACTCATGTGCAGGGCAGATGCGGCTTTTTTCGCTTCGCCTTAGCCACCCATATTTTTGATGCTTCACACAAGCTGCCCCCCCCAATCTGCATATGCATCAGTAATTAGCTACAGTCTTATGGAATGTCATCCAAAAATTAATAATTTGATTGGTTATTCAAAATCTCAAGCATCCTGACAGCCGGCAATCAATGGAGGGGTAAAATAATATACAAACTGATGATTTATCTTCTTTTTTCAACAAATGAGCCCTGTGAGCCAGACAACATAACTGGGAAATTGTGGGAGGATGTTTTGCTTGATCACTCTATCTAGTCGATCCCTAAAAGATAGGAAGGCTTTCCCAAAACATAGATGGGTCCTTAAATATTATTTTTCTTACATACAGAAAAAAAAAATCAAAAAGGGGGGGGTATTTGCAATATTTTTATTTTCACAGCGTTATGAAGCGGTTTAAAAATATCCCAAATTGAAAACTATAAATAGGATTCGTGATAGAATAAGTGACATGAAAGTTTTAAGACTAAAAATATATACAGAGACCATTTAGTAGCAAAAAATCTGCCGGGAAGAAACGTGGTTTACAAAAGGTGAGGATGATGTATGGCAGGAAAAAACAAATTAGAAGATGTATTTATAGCTCCTAAAAACAGAATATCCTTTATAATGTCTATGTATTTATGGAAATTTGAATGCCAGAAGTCACCAAAAAAAGGATATCTTTCTTTCTCAACGTAGGCAATACAGAAAATACGCAAATAAATGAAAAACAAAATAAAAGTTGCATTCTCTGTGCCAGAGTCCTATGCCTTGAGAAGATATATCCTAACTCCTAATGATAAGGCAAGATTCTGAACTCCAGAAATGTAGGGAGTTAGCAATTAGCACCCACACCAGTGTTTTCACTTTAACAATAGAGACGTAACAAACAGAATCACCAGCAATTCATTAGAATTCAACACTTAAGACAATCTCTGATGATACCTTTTTACGAATCTGACCCTGGGCAGCTTTCTTTTCACAGAAAGAAGTGAAATTCCATCTGACATCGTGATGAACTTTAATTATAAAAGGTCTTAAAAGACGGGGAGCTCCCCAAATGAATGGGATGTGGTCCTTTCCAAAGCAGGGGTCAAAATTATGTCGGCTTAATCAATAGCATTTGGCTTTAATAACATCAGCAGTACACAGACTTGGCTGTTGATTGTAACCACCTGGGGAGCTTTTACCACTCCCAGCCTCGCACCCAAGCCAATTAACCAGGCTCTCTGAGGGTGGAACCCAGGCATCAGAACTTTTAAAGGCTTCCCAGGTGATTCCAATGTGCAGCTTGAAAACCTCTGATCTAGAGATAAACCATCCTGGGTGGTTGAAGCATTAGCTTCTATCCTTGTAGTCCCTGTAGTAGTGAATCAGAGTCACACTTTTGTCATCATGGTCTTTTGGGGAACTGAAGATACCTCCCAACCCCTTGACCTTGGATTTGGCCTTGGGACTTGTTTTGGCCAATGGAGTGTTAATAGATACAATGCTTACAAAAGTTTGACATGTGCTTGGTGGATGGGCTTCCTCTCTTGTGCACCTACTCTTTGCCAGAAAAAAGAGAGTGCTTTGCTCAAAAGCCTGGGAAGAACGAGCCTGCAGAACCGAACAAAACCCAGTCTGCAGCCTGGAGCCAAGGCCAGCTGAACCCCAGCCTGCCCACAGACATAAGGAGGAAAAGGAAGCGCTTGTCGCTATAAGCTACTGAGGATGGGTGATTTGTTAGGCAGCATTTTGGGGGTAAGAGGGAACTAACATACCTGAAATAGGAAAAAAATATTTGGTGAGAAGGTCAGCATTGGGGGGAAATGAACATTTCTTCCAGCAGGAAAGAGAGGGACGATTTAGAACTTTCTCTAAAGGAAAGTTTGACCCATAATATCTACCCTGATGTAGCTTTTTGGAACAGTGCTGCTGTCTTTGTCACCCTTCTGATCTGTTAAGCAGAAAATATTTCCTGCTGATTTCTTCCTCAGTTTCACACAGGGCCTCCATCTAAATATCTATCTTCACCAGGGCAGAACTGGCATTCTGAATCATCAGTGCCTCAGGCTAGTTTGACAGCTTCTTTTTTTTAATTTTTGAATTTAAGCTCTCTCCAAGTTTTTGTGGAAGAACAGAAAAAAATATATACCCATCTCTCTGTACCTATTACCAACATGACTGGGCACATAGAGACCCAGTTTTGGTGAGGTTCCTTACACAGTGCTGGGAATTCTGTAGTTGTGGGGCCATCAGAAATTAAGAGATTGCTGCATGGATCTTACCTCTCCTAAAAAAAGCCCTCTTTTAGGATTCATGGTGTTCACATATGTGCAGTTATGAATCAAGTGGTCTTTACCAGGGCAGTGATCCTCAAATCTGAGTGTGCTTCAGAGCCATCAGGATGGTTCTCAAAGTATGGTTCCCGTGTGCTGTTGCTGCTCATCTGGGGACCTTACTTGGAGAACCACTGATCTAAGCTGGAAAGCTTTGTATGTATGAAATAGACACTCTCTGGCACATTGCCTTACACAGGGAAAATTCTTATGTGTTTCTTTAATGAAAAAAATATTTGTGGGTAACACTAGGAATAGGTCCACTTGGAGAAAACAATGGAGTCAGTGACCTCAACTCTCTTTTCAAAGAGCTCATCTATTTCCATAACCACTTCCACACATCCGTATTTTTGGTTTTAACTCCAGAAAAAAAGACTCATGAAATACCTCCTTTTGGGGGAAGCCTTCTTTGATTTCTCCAATAGGGAATATTGGCTCCTTTTTTCTGAGACTTTTTACCTGACCCCATTCTCCTATCTTTGGTCCATCATACCTTAAAGTACAGAAAGATGCTCATGAACTTGTCTTAGCTCCTCCTAAAGGATGTATGATCTACCTGCTTCCTCTTAGAATCCCCTACAGCATCTTTCCCATAGGAAATACAAAGTAAATGTTTGTAAAATCTAAAGATCTATGCACAAATATTCATTCGATAGTGCTTTAAAAGTTCAAAAGATTAGAACTTGAGATTAACAGTCTGCATTGTTGAATACGATGCCCCCATGGCTCCATGTGAGCCATAATGATGCCACTGCACTCTACAAGGGGACAGAGAAAGACTCTGCCGAGGAAAAAGGTAAAAACCTTCTGCAAGACACTGACAAGCCACAGACTAAGAGAAGATACATGGAAAGATATATCTGATAAAGGACCACTCTCCAGAGCATCCAAAGAACTCTTTAAACTCATCAACTAGACAATGAACAACTCCATTAAAAAACTGCACAAGGACCTAAACAGACACGTCACAAAAGAAGTTACACAGATGGCAAATAAACATATGAAAACATGCTGCACATCATATTTACCATTAGGGGAATGCCAATTAAAGCACCAATGAGACACCACTAACATGTGTATTAGAATGACCACAATTCAGAACAGTGACAACAGGAAATGTTGAGTGAGGACGTGGAGGAACAGGAACTCTCATGCACTGCTGCTGGTCCAGCTATCACTGTGGCTCTATCCTGCAAAACTAAACATATTCCTACCATATGATCCAGCAATCATGTCCCTTGGTATTTACCCAAAGGATTTGAAAACGTATGTTCATACAAAAAGCTACACATGGATGTGTATAGCAGCTTCACGTATTATTGCCAAAGCTTTGAAACAACCAAGGTGTTCTTCAGTGGGTGAATGTATAAACCTGGGGTACATCCAGTCAATGAAATGTTACCTAGTGACAAAAAGAAATGAGCTTTCGAGATAAGAAAAGACACAAACTTTAAATGCCTATTACTATGAGAAAGAAGCCTGGGGGTAAAACTGTGGATACAGTAAAAAGATTAGCAGTTACCAGGAGTTGGAGAAAGCCAGGGATGAACAGGCAGAGAATGTTTAGGGCAATGAAACTACTGTGTATGATACTATAATGATGGGGTCCTTGTTATACGTTTACTGTAGCTATAGAATGAACAACACCAAGAGTGACCCCTGACATCAACTATGGGTGGTGGGTGATAATGGTGTGTCGAGGTAGGTTCATTCACTGTAACAAACGTTCCCTCTGATGCAGGATGCTGATAGTGAGGGAGCCTGTGCCTGGGTGGGAACAGGGGACACATGGAATTACTCTATTTTCTGCTCAGTTTTTCTGTGAACCCCAAACTGCTCTACAAGTAGTCTATTTAAAAGGGGGAGGGGAACAGTTCCTTTGTCAAATCACAAGTGTTGAGTAGCCTCATGTGGCAATCATATTGAATAACATATACATGGTTCCACTGGAAATGCTAGTTTAGAATTTCCCAGTCACGTTCATCTGTGTTATCTTATCTCATCCTCCTCACCAACATTGCTGTGGTAGAAGTAGTTGAAAAATGTTCATTTTATAGATGGAAAATGGAACCTTAAAGAAGTTAAGTATATTGTGGTATGGTAAGGTGGAAAAGCTTACTCTACAAAGTAAGTATGAGACATAAGAAAGTCCATCAAGAAAGTACTAGGAACTCAATCAATTTGTACTCACATATTTCTCAATTTGTTCAGTTTCCTTTTTTATTTCAACCCTACCTCACTCATTCAGTCAACAAATACTATGATTATTATGTAAAAACAGTGCTTGGCACTGGGGATGCACAGGTGAAAAGGGAGGCCAGGTCCCTGCCTTCAAGAAGCTTACAATCTAGCCTTCTTTAACTTTGTGTTTTTCAAAGCCGAAGATGGGAGTGAATATGCTCTCATCCTGATCCAGTGATGCTGTTGGAAACACTGGGCTACAGAAACTTCCCTTGCATGTTCACATCTTATCTAATGCTCTTCTTTTCTTGAATTCCACAGCCCTAATTCCAGAAGCTATCAAAAGGAATATTAGCTTCCCAGACATGGCCCTCTTTGCCACATGCCCTGAGAAAGATTATTAGCTGCTTCATGGAAGTCTCTACGGCAGGGTAAGCCTCATCCCTACATAATTTTAAGAACAACATACAACGCCACTTAGTTGTGGTATGTACATCTTACCTTTCCTACAAGACATAATAGCTCTATCTCTATTTTTCTTAGCACCCAGCTCAATGCCCTGCAAACAGAAAGAGCACAATTAGAATTTTATGAAATCACAAGAAGGTATTAACTCCTAACCCGATGGTGCCCCCAGTCAAGTCTTACCAATTACTCTTATTAAATTGTTAGGATACCTACTACGTATGAGATGTTCTATGCCAGCACTCTCTAATATATACATTACATATATATTACATTATATAATGTAAACCACACAGTAATATTAAATTTTCTAGTAGCCAGATCTTAAAAAGAGATCAAATTAATTTGAATAATACATTTCATTTAACCAAACGTAACCAAACTGTTATCATTTCAATGTGCAAACAATGTAAATTATGAATGAGACACTTTACATTTTTTGTAGTAAATCTCTAAAATCTAATATGGATTTTAATACTTATCACACACATCTCAATTTGGACTTGCCACATTTCAAGAATTCAACAGCCATAAATGGCTAATGGCTACAGTATTGGACAGTACAGTTCTAGATAGTATTTTATTACTTCCTGCAAGATGCAAAATGATAACAGCAACATTTAGCATGCCAAATATTTTAGAAAGATCATCTCATTTAACTGCTCCTCCCACTCCCCCCCAACAACCCTCATCTATAGATAAGGACATGTGGACATAGAAATGGTTACTATTAATAACCTCCCTTCCATCACACTGTTAGTATGTAGCAGCCAGGTCTTGAATCAGGAAGTCTGGAGCCATTGTATCGTGGCACTGATTAATTGGGTAGCCTTGAGCAAGTCACTTCTCTTGTCTTGTCTCTAAAAGGGGCAGGGGTGGAGTGGGTCACCCAAAGCCGACACGGCAATGCTTCAATCTTCACCTTTATTTCCTAGTGATTGTAAACCCTGGCTCTCCTGTTACCACCCAGGAGGACTTTAGATTTACAACAGCTTTTTCTGATTTTCTCTTCTTACCCTGAACTTTACCAGTTGGGGGTCATCCTGATTACAGACCCTGTGCCCAGATGGAGCCCCTCCCATGTCCAACATCGGTTCCTTATTTTCATTTGAGTTTCTTCTCTTTTCAGCATATGGCCCAGCTTCAGCTTCTTGAATGAAAGGCAACTCATTGTCTGGGCGCTCAGTTTTAATTTTCTGTCATCTTTGTTCTTATGCATGGTGTAGAAAGCTCTACACTCCCTAGGAAATTCTACTTTATATTTCCATTATTTTCCTACTTTCCCTCTCCAAGAAATACAAGAAAATAACTGTCAACTTTTTTTGCATATATAAATTTTAACAGCCCATACATGGCTGATGAATCTTTTATCCAGGGAGGAAAGGCTTATTCCAAGTGATTGAAAGTTGAAATGTTTAGGTTTTCCTCCTTGCTGGGGAACGAAATCGCCGTGTGGACATGCTGCTTTATAATTACTTCATCTGTTCCATCCCCCAAATCTACTAACTCTAATGAGGACCTACTATGTGCAAGGGCACAGTCCTCATCTTCCTGGGATGTATATTCCCCCAGGGAGGATAAGACAAATGTTCAAACAACCTTAGCGCAAGGTAAGCAAAGGATACCAAACGTCCCAAGAGGGGTGCAGAGCACTAAGATTGTTCAAATGTTTGGTTTGGGTCAAATCAGGGAAGACTCCCCAAAGGACTTCATTTAGAATGGGACTTAAAAGAAAGGTAGATTCAATAAACAGAGGTAGGTGGCAGGGAGGGCAGCGAGGAGAAGCAGCAGAGAGTACTATTCTTGTACCATGGAGGACTACAGGGAGGAGGAGGAGGAGGCAGCAGCATCCTCATGGCCTGACGATGATGAGTGGTTGTAGGGGATAAATAAGGACACAGGGCAAACTACTGGCATGAGCATCACACTCTTAATCTTCCATCTATGGGAGACAGCATCGATGGATCAGAGCCCACACCTTTCCACAAGATAAGATGGACTTGCCATCCTTGGGGTAGGAATGCCGTGATAAGTGAAGGAGAGCTCTGAATACCGTGCTGACTAGTTAGTAGTTAATTGGATAGGCAATGGGGAGCCATTAAAGTCTTATAAGCAGGGGAGTGACATGGTGGGAAATGAGAGCCGTAGTTCAGGGTAATTAACTTGGCAGTGCTATCTGGAATGGATTAGAATGGTGATCAGACTGGAGGCCAGTTATTTGGGAGGTTGCTGGAATGGAATGGTTTAGATGAGCAGTAATATCTGGAACTGGATGGAGGGCTGCAGAAAGAAGGGCCCCAAGTCATGGAGGTAGAATGTATGGCACTTGTTAAGTATGTTAGGATGGGAAGAGCTAAGAACAGGTGCAAAAGAGGAGTCCAAGTTAACGTGGAGGAGGAGAAAGGTAGAGCAGGAGAAAGGTAGTGTCACCGTCAGGATTGGCAGGGAGGGAAGGGTCCTTGTGGGGTTGGGAAGTGAAAGATGAGTTGCAAAAAGCTGGATTTGGGTTTATCTCTTGTATAAAGCACAGCTTTTCTAAGCCATCGCCAGAGAACTCAGTAGTGCAAAGTAAAATAACCATTTTTAAGCAAACACAGTTGCCCTTTGTCAATGAGCAGAAAGCTCCCATCTCTCCAAATACTTGAAAAATTGGAAAGCCTTAATTAGTAATCCAAAAAGGGGCATGAGGAAAGAAGGAAAGTAATACATGTATAAACCTAATCACTGTGCTTTTCGGGTTTCAAATGTTTCTCCAATCCAGGTAATTTACACTTTAGTAACAATGATTGACAGTCAAGGAATGTATCTAACACACTTTTATTTTTCCCTGGGGGAAAGCACTTGAGTTCCCAATTGTTTTAAATTGCAGAGGCAGTAATTGTCTTGGAGAGTTAGGAGAAATGGCTTTTTGGAGTAGGAATCTTTCACTGAAGGGAATATAGAGAGTCTATCTTAATTGATTAAGGTCACTAGGGCCGTTTTCTGGAAGGTCTTTCCAGAGTGAATAAATATCACCTTAGTTAAGGAGAACAGTGACTAAACCCATTGAAGGCCCAGGGGACACAGACCTCACCAAAAATGTTAACAAGTTGCTACCTGTACTTAAAAGGAAACCAGGGATATTTTTAAAGCTACTTGCATCCCAAATAGAATTATTGGTGAAATTTAATCTGAAGCGTATTTTGAGACATATTTTGAGACGCTTACTGTCCCAGGGAAAGTTGTTTATTTAACTGTACACTTTGATATATTTGTTTCTTTAGAAAAGTCAAGGGTGACAAGCTTGGTCAATTGCATCAAGAGCATTACTAACAGGCTAACCAATGGTAAATGGTTAGGAAGGCTGCCCTGGAAATCTGTGCTTTGATGTGGGGGAAACCCACACATCTGATTTGGGAAGGAGGAGACAATCATAGCATTGTCGGTAAGCACCAACAGACAAGCTAAAGCCAGGGATCCTTGCAGAGATGGGATTAAGGTATGAGAACTGTTCCTATCTCATTGACCTCACCCTGAAGAGTGGACCACAGGTTTTGCCGATTAACACACAGACCGTGGCAAAGAGCCTTGTGTATTTGAAATCAGATAGAGACTGGTAACAACAGTAACAGGAACCATGTGTGAAATCTGGCATATGGAGTTTCCTCTTAAACTATTATCTAACTAGGTTTTCCCCCCTTATTTTTTTAAAAAGCATTTTTTTCTGAACCAGGAAGTTAGTAAAAGCAAAATGTTCCCCAGTTCCTTCTCCCACCCCACCCCCTTAAACACACATATTTATGCCACCTTCTGGCATATAATAATATTTTTATTGTCAAAATTTTCAAGCCTTCTGAAAGGAAGATGGGGGTGTATGTTAAAGATGGACTAATGATTTCATCAGTGTCTTCTCAACCAAAAGGAAATGGTGGCTTCAGTATAGAGGCAGAGAAACTAGGATACTACCGTTTGAGTAATTTCCTGCATACAATGTGTATTGTTTCTTCCTAAGTGGTCAAAGTAATATAGATGCAATTCTCCGCTTTACTTGGGTTTCTTCAGCACCTACTAGGGGATGAGAGTGTTTCAAGAGGAGGGGGTTGTAGAAAGATGCTTCCAATATGGGGATTTATTAAAAGTTGTTAATTATCTGAATTTTATCATCCGGAGTCCAGACTTATTAAAGCCTCTCTGTATATGTCGTTTAATGGACGAAACTGTACATTGAATAGCAAACGTACCATTAGCAACCACGCCTGAGCTAGATGCAGCATGGCGTATTTCATCCAGCTAAGATAGTCATCGTCCACACAGGCCAAAGTTTTCATCAGTAGAAAGTGCCCAGCCAAATGGTTTCTAGATACTTGCGGAGAAAACAGCAAAGGAGCAAAAAGCAACCTCTTTCAATCACACCAGAAACTGTCCGGCTGTCCATGGCGATTCTGGACTCACAAAATCTGCTTTAGACACACAGATGTATCTAACCAAAATTGGAAACCCACTGACCGTCCCATCCCAAAGTAAAAAGTGCCACGTCCTCCCATCCTCCGCCTTCCTTGGGGTGTCAGCCCAGTTCTAATTCCTTGTTAGTTTCTCCTCAGCCCCCGGCAGGGCTGATGCGGAGCTACCTGCGATTTCCCAACGTGGACAACCAGATTTGTCTCATCCCAGGCTGGTTGCGGATGGGACCGAGTTCTGTTCCCGAGAGAGTCTCAGAAGTAGGCACAGAATCAGCTCACTGATTTTATTTTCCGTCCTTGAGCAGGGAAGAGGGGGAGACTGGGGTGCGGGAGGCTCTGCCCTCCTCCCCTTTTTTCCCCACCTCCCAAAATTGGCAGCCAGTGTGTGGCTCTCGGTCTGGGGTCTGGAGGGTGGGGAATGTGGGTGTGGGGGCCGACTGGAGAAGCTCTCGCTAGCGCTGCCTGTGGCCAGACCCGCCTCCCGTCCCCTCTCGGGCGCACACACACGTCCACCCAGACACACTCCGCGCGCTCCCTCGCGCTCTCGCTCGCCCGCCGCCGCCTGCTCTCTCCCTCCTGCTCTCGCCGGTCTCCTTCTTTTTTTTTTTTTTTTTTTTGGTACCATAGAGTTGCTCTGAAAACAGAAGATAGAGGGAGTCTCGGAGCTCGCCATCTCCAGCGATCTCTACATTGGGAAAAAACATGGAGTCAGCTCCGGCAGCCCCCGACCCCGCCGCCAGCGAGCCGGGCAGCAGCGGCGCGGATGCGGCCGCCGGCTCCAGGGAGACCCCGCTGAACCAGGATTCCGCCCGCAAGAGCGAGCCGCCCGCCCCGGTGCGCAGACAGAGCTATTCCAGCACCAGCAGAGGTAGGAGGCTGGGAGAGGGGCTGGGGAGGGGGCGGCGGGAGCCCGGGCGCGGAGCGGGGGGCGGCCGGGAGCGGGCGCCCCGGACGCGGGGTCCGGCGGCCGCGCGCGAGCCTGCGGCGGCGCCCCGAGCCCGGAGCAGCCCCCGCCCCTCCCCCCTCCGCCCCCCAGAAATGTTGCAAACTTTTGCAGCCCGTTCTCGGCTTGCGGGAGCTGAGGGGGGCGGGGGAGGCGGCGGGAGGGTTGACAGCCGGCGGGCTCACCCCCCGGCTTTGATTTTTCTGCAAAGATAGGAGGAAAGGCGCGTGGCTGAAATCAAATATGTTCCCCCAAAATACGGAGACTGGGGAGTGGGGGCCCGGGAAAGAAACTTTTAAAGCGGCAGTGTCCTTTTAAGAAGGAAAAAAAAATATGTTTATGGCCACCCTCCTCCCCCCGTTTTTTTTTTTGTTTGTTTTTTTACCTTTTTTCCTCTTGATAGTTTCGGCTCCGGCTGCCCAAGTCGGGGGGTGTGTTTGCGGCCCGCAACAAAGCTGGGGGGTGGTGTCGGGAAGAGGAAACGCTGAAGGTGGAGAGGGTCGCTCCGGGGTCTGGGGGCGACGTGGGCACCTTCTGTGGAGTACGGCGGTGGGTTTGGGATTTGGAGGAAGGGCCGGAGGAAGCGGGGTGCGAGCGCGCCAGGTACTCGCCAAGTTGTCTGGAGGGCGCGGCGAGCGGAGATGCGCAAGTTTGCAGACCCGGGGTTCGGAGCCCGGCGCCGGGGCTGGCGGGGGGCGTGTGCACGCCAGCGCGCCGAGGGCGGCGGTCCTGTGGGGCGCTCCACGCGCGTTCGGAGGGAGCGTCTGCAGAAGCAAACAAGCAGAAAAAGAAAGATCGGAAGGCACCCAAACTTATTTCTGCCCTGGGAATCCTCCCCTCTCCGAGGTTCCAAGCATTTCCGCAAGAACCCGGGGCCGGTCAGTGCATGCTTGCTGGTTGGACAGTGCGAGCTATGTTTCCCCTCCACAGGCGATTTTTACACTTCATTTAGGTGTTTGGAGCGTGTGCGTGCGTGGGGGGCGGCTCCGTTGCCCCCTCCTTTCGTAGTTAAAGTAGGCTGTTGAGGAACACTCTCTCCCTCTTAAAGGTTCAGGAACCTAATGTGTTGTTTTTTTTTTTTTTCTCGAGGTTGGGGAATTATTTATTTGAATGCGCCTGGAGTTTGCAAAGAACAGGAGGAAGCTACGGCTTTAATTACTGTTGTAAATAATGTATAAATCACGCCTGTCACTCCGGAGGAAGCGGGCTCGCGCGAGCCGCCCGGGGCTGGGGACAGAGAGGCTCTCTCCGGCCCGGCCTGGGCACGGGCCCAGCGCGCCCCCTCTTCTTGCACTCGGCTTCTGGAGGCGATTGGGGCGGGCAGGGGAGAGGCGAATGGGGGGTCCGGGAGCCGCTCCCTTCCTCTGGATGTTATAGTTGGAGGTAGAAATATGGCTGATCATGTGCTGGCTGTTTTACAGTATTCCCCCCCCCCACCTTAGCCACACCCCCTGTCCGGGCGCTTTCCCATTCACGGAATTCGAGTACAGTAAAAGCCATCAGGATGACACACGCGAAAAACATTTAATTAAAGGCGATTTCCAAAGAGTGACCGCGCCGAACCGCGGTTTGAGCGGGAGGGGGTCAGTGAGGGCCAGGACCAAAGGGAAGGGGCTGAGGGCTGGGGGCCCGGACCTGCCATTAGCTCGGTGAGTTTGTGTGCGGGGAGCTTTTGGCTGCAAAGAATATATTTAGACCCTGAGACGGTGGATTTGGAATGCGAGCGGGTTATGTAACAGGGTTAATCAGAAACACTGGAGAAAATCCCCTTCATGTGTTTCTGAGGCTTTTTTTTTTTTGAATGGGGGGCATAGTATATAGGAAGCTGTACTGATTTCTGTTTTGTGCTGCCACCTTTCTCCCTCTTAAACCACCCCCCCTTCCCGTGTGTTATTAACATCTTCAGGTGTCATTCTTGCCAGAAGGTGTTCTTGCAAGAGATCTGGGTGGCAGGCTGCAGAACCGACTAGCAAATCCTTAACTTGCTGTTCTTGCAAATTACATAACATTGGGGCATTCAGTACCACCAGCCCCCTAGGCTCAGCACAAAGGGGAGAGAGAGGAACAAAGTAGGGGTGGGTTGCATCTCGCACAGCTGACCTGCTGACCCATATCCCCTTCCCCCCAGGTCTCCCCCCCCACCTCAGAGAACCCCACTGGTTCTTTGAACAAGCCCCTCCCTGTCCATCCATCTTAGGAGATTTAATGGGAGGGGGGAGGTAAGGCCCAAACACTCAACTCACATCCTGCACGCAGGCACTAGGTTATATAACAGTCTGAGTGGAAAAAGGAAGGTCAGAGATGGAGGCATCCTTTAGCTAACACAGCAGTAGTAATAGCTTCCAGAAATTATGTGCATTTGCAGACTTTAACCTCAGATGTAGCGTCTGCTCCTCAGGGGTACCAATCTTTATGTGTGTGAGCTAGGGAGAAAAAGAGAGAATGTGTAAGTATGCCTGGTAGTTGAGAGTGATTTGAAAATGGGAAATGTTTGGGTTTTCAGATGATGTAATGGAGTTGGCAGAATATGCAAGTCGGCTCCCAGAGTGTAAGCAGTAAGAAAATTGGAGCTGGCATCCAGTATTAATGTTGCATAAATTACAATATCGGAAAGAAATTAACCTACACACTAGGTGATTACGCCTTTTAAATACCTAAAACATAAAGGCACACGACTGGAAAGGAAAAGCAAAACATCATCACCTTATAATTAGCATTTTCAACCTCAAGGATGGTTGAGTGGAGTTCTTGGCATTGGGTGAAATGGGAGTGTTTCTGACTGGGGAGATGCTTTCCAAAGGAATAGCAAGGGTAGCTTCTAGCCAGTTAGAGCTTGAAGTCCATAAAGATTATGGTCTGGATTCTAATGACATTGTGGTGACCTCACGAGACATTACCCAGGTAGTGTCTGGGATTCTCCCTCCTAGGAATCTAAGTGTGAATGGACTGTAAACCCTCCGTGCCTGAGCTTCCAAAATCAGATGTGTGACTTTATAGTCTGAGAGATGACCTCTCCCCATCTCTAATACTGTGCAGGGAATGTTAGCAGTTTTAATAAAACTCTCCCTTTTTCGAGATGGTATTAATGATGGCTGGTGCCATTCAGTTCCTTCCTTACAGCACAATGAAAGGGAAAAAAGAAAGGCAAGAGGCGACATGGGATGTAGGAATTAAGTGGAAAAAACCCACAGCAAATCTTTAATTTAACAAGGCTTTCAGGGACTTCAGGGAGCCATGAGAGTTTGTGACATAACTGTTGTTAAAAACCCTTTTCCAGAATCTCGTTACTCTATGCATGCCGGAAGCTTTCATTTTTTTGATTTCACTAACATTATCCTCACCAGGGCTGTGGACCATGCAGTAAGTTGGTAACACCAGTGCTGAAGGTTGAAGGCTTTTAGGGCAGGCCGACCTAAGGGAAAAATCGAAACCAAAAGATGAGATTAACAGTGAAAAGCTCAGTTGGGTTGAGATCGAACCCCCTGGAAGCTCAGCTTAGATTGACTTAAAATCAGTTAACAGGGCCTGTAGTTTATTTGTAGCCCTGAGGACTTACAGAACCACGTAAGTTTCTGACTCTGACAGTGCGTGGCCTCCCCTGCCCCCTTCAGTTTGGGTGCTGTTACCTAGCAATTTACTGCCCTTTCTACAGATTGATTCTCAAATCAAATTTTCTTGCACGGACCGGCCTCTCCACAGTGAACAAATGATGCCCCAATAGTTTGAAAGAGCTACTGACTGGGAGGAAATCCTTTGCCAGAGGGATGAAATAATTATTTTTTTAAACGAAAGGACTTTAATTTTCCGGTAAATTGCTCATAAAAACATTTATAATTATACCCTTTAAAAATGTAATAGAATAATTTTAGACAATGCATTTGATGATAGAACATTTTCTGTTGTCTTCTTCATATTTCTAAAAAGAGTTGAATTATTAATCTAGAATTCAAGTTCTGAGCGGCTCAAAACCTTTATAGTAGACTTTTCTTACATTGGTCACCTGCTGGAATTTTCCAGTATCTACTGGCATTATGAGGAGCCCGTGGCATTAGAAAATGCCTGTGTTTCTGAGACTGAATTTGGGGGCCTGAACTGAAACCCCTTCACGACAGGACTCTTCAGCTTGTGTTTTCAGGGGAACAGAGGTGGGGGTATATAGCACATGCTCTTGATTCTATACCAGACTTCTAGAGCAGGGTGCAGGGAGGTATGAGAGTGTTCATTGCAATATTCATGGGTCCAGATGAAAATGTTCCCAGGATTTTTGGTAACAGCTGAATCCCTTTTGGAAGCAAAATGACCGCTGTCCGGAGCTAACCTTTGGGAATGCGAGTGAGACAAGGCTATGGGTTCTTTTTCCTTGGGCCACATTCTTGTCACTTCTGAGTTAAAATGCACATTTTTCTCTAGATTCTCCCCCCCCCTTTTTTTTTTTGCATTTCGCAACTTGTGATGTTGTTGGAAGGACATTGGAGGTTACTGAAAATTCTGTCTGCATGGAACAATGGTCTCTTAGCGCGTCTCCCCCTTGTCCTGAGCACACGCTTCCTTTCTCTTTGCGTTTTTCTGGTCTTCTTGAGGAACCGTGCTTCTTAGCTCGTGTGTGTACTTGTGTGGAAGCATAATACGTAACTACATTTTAGGTGCCCGGGGAGAGAGTTGTAATGTGACTGCCCTGGGTGCAAAAATATATAAAAATATTTAAAGTTAAGGAAATTCAGCTCTCCTGTGATAACACATCCTGCTGTTTGCCGTCCTGGCCAGTGTGTGCAGGGACTTTGAGGTAGGCATCACTCACTCCCTTACAACACAAACATCCTAGATTAGTGATACATCGTTTAGGCCAGGAGAGTCTTTTTTGAAAGGTCTTCAGGTGCAACTGGAGTGAATACTCGTCTGGAATGTGGAATACCTTTCTGGACATGAAAATTATCTTCCTTGCTCAGAAGTGAGGAACCGTACCCCCCCTTCTCTCTCTCTTCCTCTCGCTCTCACCCCGTGCTCTGCTTCTCCCTCCCTCTCCCTCTCATTCTCTCTTCTATTATTTTTAAATTTTCCAAATGTAATTCATAAGGAGCAGCATTGGTTTAGAAATAAGCTGTTAGATGTTTCACTCAGCTTTTCAGGCTGTATGCTAAAACAAAAAATTGTCATTTTTGAATTAAGGCTTTAAAAAATCCCCACCAGATAATCAGCATTCAAGTGCTGATTAATATACAATAAACCATGATTTTTCTTTAAAGGTACCAAGGCATTACTGAGGAATTGGTTTTCTGACGAACAGCAATTAACCTGAAATACAGATATTTTTCCTTTTCTTATTGAATACGTTTTCTAAATGTGTTAGTTCCCTTTCCTACCCTAGAGGGAACATTGAGAATGTAATTGAATCTTTCTTTGAGGTTTGAGAAGCTTCTGGTGCCACGGGGTCACAGTTCTGAGTATGAATTCTGATTGTATATTAGAGAACTGTAAATGGACACAGTGTCGGAGATTGGACAAAATCTATCTTGATCCCAAGCTTGGAAATTTTTTTTAAAATTGTTGTTGTTGTTATTGTTAAACCCTCAATATCAGTATGTTTTGTTGTTTGCCTCCCTTGTTCTCTAAGTTGTAAGCAGCAAAACAGAAATGTAATTAGTTGATTCTGGTTCATTGAGGTTTTTATTTTACAGAAAAATTTCAGTCTAGAGTCTTCTTAGATCTGTCTCTAGAGTGAAAAAGGATATAAAATCATTCTTGAATGTTTAGGAAGACCGTAGAATTTACAAATAAGTTCTTGGCTGTGCCATAACAATGTGAAGTTCTCTAGCTGATTTTGCATGAAGGAGTATCTTTGATATGGGGCTTTTAAAAATTGAAAGTTAGGAAATTCTAGAGTTTGAAGAAGGAACTTCAAGAATGTCAAGAAAGAACATTGAGATCCCCCCAAAGGAGACTCTTTCCCAGCGTAGGCCATTGTTTACCACACTGATGTGGACGGCATCTCTGGAACGACACTGGCCGGGGCTGACTTCCTCAGGGCTGTCCCACTTGAATGAACGATACTCTGCAGTGATCTTGTGATTAGCCTTGATATCACAGTGTTAGAGATTCACCTTGGGAGTCTTGGTGTTCTTTTGCCCAATTACTGTTATCATTGTTTTTGCTTTTGGAGTAAAGACGTCAAGGAGATTGTCTGAAAAACGAGGGGAATGGGGTTGTTGAAGAATGAATGGTGCCAGGGCTCACGGCTTAAGCACACTGCTTCTTTGCTCCAGCTCTTACTATTGCTAAAAGAAGTTCCAGGCAACAATGCCTTACATTGGTGGAAGAACAACGATTTTTTTTCTCTAACAGATTTTTATGGCCTTAACTGACAGGTCATTATTATAAACTGTCTTATCACATTATATGATAGGGCACATTACCAATGGCGTGGTACCGTGGATTCGTGGTGATTGTCTTATCCTAGAACCGGGGCCCTGGAGGCCAGCTGGGGCGCCCTACACACTGCCCACTGACAGCTGAGAGTGCAAGTGTCACACACCCTTGAAGTCAGTGGAGGACTGTCCTAGGGACTGAGTTTCTACACCAGAGGTATTTTCCCTGAAACTCCATCAGAAGTTGGAAATGAGTGGGAGTCATTTTGGTGTAACCTCCCAGCCTTGGAATCATCTTATCATCTTAACAATGCACTGGGCATTTTAGTTTTGATGATAAGCTTTTTACAGAGTTTGTTTGTTTGTTTGTTTAGTGGTTGGGGGTAAATGAAATCTTGCCATCTTGCCCAGGCTGGCTTTGAACTGCTGGTCTTCAGTGGTCCTCTCACCTCAGCCTCCCAAGTAGCTGGGACCACATGTGCTCCGGCATGCCTGCTTGATCATAAACTATCTTAAAGGTTTCTGAAACAATTGGGACATTTCTACATCCATGCATAGATCATAATGAACTCTTCTCGGGTACAAGGAAGAGTGTCACTTAACACAGGAGCTTCGAGCCAGTGAAAGAGGCAGCATACTGTTAAAAATACCTAGCTTACTTCGGGGGAGGGTTTGGCTGAATACTGATGGAGTTTATGAAATATGAATGTAGTGAAGTTGCTGTACGTAAGTGGTAGGCGTGTGTGAGAGAAGTAAGAAGCAATAAAATTGTGTATAAATGACATGCCGAAACTTGATGGGATTGTGCCCGTGACAGGCATGATGATGTCTGGGTCTGTGCTTCACGGGGGGGAATAAACAGACTTAAACTCTCTATGTCGACCTAGATGTGGAGGCTGATATTATAGAATATAGAATCATCTGAATTTTTTTTTAATAGCAAACAGTCCTACCAAGGATAAACAGGCAGGTTGCACAGAATGGAGGTGAAATGGGAGGGGGAAAAATGAGGAATCGATGTTTGAATCTATAATGAAGTGAAGTGTGGTCATCACTGCTTTAACAATCCCAGACTATTAACTACTGTGCTGTTAGGTAGGGAATTAGTTATAGCCAAACAAAAGGCATACGTATGAATTTGAGGTTGTTTGGGAGAAAGCCTCTTGATTCCCCCAAACATAAATGTGTGTGTACCAAGAAGCCAAACTGTAACGTGCTGTGATTTTTTTTTCCCTGTCTTATCCTGATTAATTGACAGCCAACTGTGTGCTTCTTTCCTGAAGGTGACTTTACAATCTCTAGACCCAGACATTTCTCTCCGAAGTGGAGTGAAGGAAGGAGAACCACAAGCTAAAGTGTGTTTCGCTGGGTGAAGTATTTTGGGGGAAAAGATAAGAAGGGTGAAATAGGGGACTGGAGCGGTGCACACAGAGATTAAGAACGCCTGCTTGGGGCCGGGGAGCGGGGGCTGGGGACGCAGGCAGGGACTCTCTGGAGGGAAAAGAGACTTCTGTGCAAAAGCAAATGAAATTAGCATTGACTCTGACATGGCTGGGAATGTGACTTTCTAATTTTAAATTATCTTTAACAAGGGCAATGAAAAGAGGAAAAGTTGACACTTTGAGAAGTTATGACGAACTTGTCGAGAATGCCAATTGACAAAGGCAGGTAAGGGAACACTTGGAGAAACAGAGCGAGGACAGGTCTGAGGGGCGCGGCCAGCTGCCTCCCGGTGCGTTAAGGGAGTTGGCGGGGGCCTTATTGACTCTTCTCATTAGTTTTAAAGAACCCCGAAGAGATGGACAAAGACGGAGAAAAGGCAACCAGATGTGATTCTGCTCTTCCAGAGGCAGAGGCTTATATCATCGCGTATGATCGATGCCAGTCTTGGGGAGGAGTGACTGTGTGGAAATTAATGGATTTTCAACATCCAATCACAGAGGAAACACGTGTATATTTAGCAAGTCTAAAGCCTCTTAAATAAACTGCATTGCTTTTCATTTTCACTTTCCAGTTATAAAACCAGTGGATGATGAAAAGACCATGTGACAACACAGCATGTACTCCCAGGAACGTTTGTGTGACAGGAATATTTTATCTGAAAGGACAGGGCAGCTGGGAGGGTGAACTGCCCATAACTCTCAATTGTCCAGGTAATGAAGCATTGGGAAAGCAAAGGCAAATGAAATAACCTGATCATCACTGGTGATTCTTCTTTTAGTGCTCTTATTAGTTGACTGATGATGACAAGTGTGAAATTGCCAGAGTTGTAGTTCCCCGTTTCTGGCACTCATCACACACTTGGGCCAAGCAGGTGTTATGCAGGGAGCGGGGACCAGGCAATTTCTACAGACCAGGCTGCTTCTCTGGAAGTTGTAAAATTTCACAGCGTGGAAGCTGAGAGTTGAAGACTGGTGAGGCTCGTCTACAACGTTCTCGAGGCCCCACAGAAAATCAGAAGGCGAACCGAGGCCACCCGTTCAGTGTTCTTGAATGTTCTAAAGTTTGCTTTTTATTCTGGAGCTGCAGCGGGTGGGGAGGTGTATGTTAAATACATGATGTCACTCATGATACTGCCGCCAGTAGTAGTTTATTAGACTGACGAGTGTTGAGTCGAAAGGGGCCTTTTAAATCACCTAGCCTAGCCCCCCATTTGAAGTTGCTCAAACAGGTCTCAGAGTATGTCTGAAATGACGTTCCTTGTGAGAAGCAAGGCTGGGACTAGAACACAGGCCTTGCCCTTCCTCGTCTGAGGTTTCTACCACCTGTGTGTCGTGCCAAGATCCTTGGAAGTTTCAGTACCGAGGATATTAAGATGCGTACCAGTTAATCTAGCATTAGATAGTAGGTATCTGTGAATATAAGAGTGAGTTATTTTGGATACACATCATTGGTGCAGGATTGGCAGTGATTGTTATTTTATTAATCCTACCGGGCATTTTTATTATTCATTGAAGATTAGCCAGTGAGCATGTGGCTCTGTCAGGAAAGCCTAGTAATGATAGTGCCTGAGTCTCGTGCTCTGATTTAATAGTGAAATACAGAATATGGAATTGACCATCTCCTACTTGGTGTTCCCTGGAGCTGGACACA
This sequence comes from Galago senegalensis, assembly GCA_963575145.1. NCBI lineage: Eukaryota > Metazoa > Chordata > Mammalia > Primates > Galagidae > Galago > Galago senegalensis. The sequence goes on from CAUYTI010104619.1 coordinate 37,955, forward strand.
GCTGGAAAAGCATTTCTTTTTTTTTTGAGACAGAGCCTCAAGCTATCCCCCTGGGTAGATTGCTTTGGCATCACAGCTCACAGCAACCTCCAACTTCTGGGCTCAAGTGAGTCTCCTGCCTCAGCCTCCCAAGTAGCTGGGACCACAGGTGCCCATCACAACGCCCGGCTGTTTTTTGGTTGCAGCTGTCGTTGTTTTGGCGGGCCCAGGCTGGATTTGAACCTGCCACCTTAGGTGTATGTGGCTGGCACCTTAGCCACTTGAGCCACAGGCACTGAGCCAGGAAAAGCATTTCTTTTTTTTTTTTGAGACAGAGCCTCAAGCCGTCCCCCTGGGTAGAGTGCCCTGGCATTACAGCTCACAGCAACCTCCAACTCCTAGGCTCAAGCGAGTCTCTTGCCTCTGCCTCCCAAGTAGCTGGGACCACAGGCGCCCACCACAACGCCCGGCTATTTTTTGGTTGCAGCCATCATTGTTGTTTGGAGGGTCCGGGCTGGGGATTCGAACCTGCCACCTTCGGTGTACGTGACTGATGCCTTAGCCGGTTGAGCTATAGGCGCCAAGCCAAAGCATTTCTTGATAAGGAAAAATGTTTTGTAATTATGCAGTATGTTTGTGCCATTTTAGCACATGCTCAGAGAGGCACCTCTCTGCTGCAGGTTTCTCTTCCCAAGGCAGAGCCTTTGAGAAAGGTGCTCCAGAGCGAGCTGTGATTGAAATACGACACAGCCATTAAAAGTCATGTCACTAGCTTGGCGCCTGTGGCTCAAGTGGCTAAGGCGCTAGCCACATACACCTAAGGTGGCGGGTCGAATCTAGCCTGGGCCCGCCCAAACAACAATGACGGCTGCAACCAAAAAATAGCCAGGTGTTGTGGCGGGCGCCTGTGGTCCCAGCTACTTGGGAGGC
>CAUYTI010104623.1:0-13767 GCA_963575145.1 Galago senegalensis
GTCTGTCCTTGCTAGCCCAAAGTTAAGTTACACATTACAATGCTAATGAATGGAGGAAGACAGAGAATAGACCCCAATGCTCCAAGACCGGTCTGTCAAGCCCCCAGCTCACCTCGGCTGTCTCTCCATGCCCCCTAGGGCAAGACACTCTACATTCTTGCATTTCTATAGGCAAGTGCAGATGCTCAAGCCGCAAAGGAATATTTCACAGAGACAATCTCCTGAAGGAGCACTTTGAGGCGACTGCCATGTCTTGAGCAAAGGGAGCTTATCTCCTACACTTGGGGCCTCCAGTCAAGCTGTCATCAGTACTCAAATGCTCAGACTTTGGTTTCCCATCAGGCCAGAGTGAGGACTGGACCTGTGCTCTGAGAGGGCCAGCCATCTAGGCCTGACGACACATTCCAGACACACCTGCCCACATGGGTTTGGCCACAGTGATGCCACTGGCTGGGAATGTTTTCAGCAGATAGCAGCATCCTCCCTAACCTGCCTTGGCCCACCCCAAGATGCCCCAGGGGCTGTGACCTCAGACATGACTCAAATCTGGGGTCAGCTTCTTGGCCCCAGGGGGGATGAATCAGCTGGGCCTGGTCCCCTAAGACCTAGAGATACCCCTTTGAATCCTCGCAGTCTGGTGGAGCCAGAAACCTGGGTGAAAACCAAGACTTCTGAATTTTTAAAATTATTTTTTATTAAATCATAACTTTGTACATTGATGCAATTTATTTTATTTTTGTTTTTTTAAGACTTCTGAATTTTTTCACCTACCATTCCTCATGCCTCAGTTTCTGCTTATACTTATTTCATAAGACATCAGAGCCCATAAACTAAAATTTCCTCAAAAGCCAGGTTTCTGAATCTTAGTGATGGGAAAAATTATGCTCCTTTCAATTCACATTCAAACTTTCTCCTAATGTCCACTGGAAAGCTTCATAGAGACTCCTGTATTTAACATGAGTCTCAGAATCCTGGCTGTGATTATATTGATCTGAGATTTCTCATATTTTTCTCTCTCCTTTTTTTTTTTTTTTTTGAGACAGAGCCTCAAGCTGTCATCCTGGGTAGAGTGCCATGGCATCACAGCTTACAGCAACCTCCAACTCCTGGGCTCAAGTGATTCTCCTGCCTCTGCCTCCCAGGTAGCTGGGACTACGGGTGCCTGCCATAAGGCCCGGCTATTTTTTGGTTGCAGCTGTCATTGTTGTTTGGCAGGCCCAGACTGGATTCAAACCCACCAGCTCAGGTGTGTGTATGTGGCTGGCACCTTAGCCACTTGAGCCACAGGCGCTGAGCCTGTTCTCCTTTGCATTACTTTTTATGGCTTACTGTCAACTTGTCAGTGTATGGTATTGGTTTTCCACTTCTGATGCTGATGCTAAGTTTTCTTAGCAGGCTGGATTCAAACCTGCCACCTTAGGTGTATGTGGCTGGTGCCTTAGCCACTTGAGCCACAGGCGCTGAGCCGATGCTAACTTTCCATAAAAAACTTAAGCTAAAAAGAATTAATAACACACAAGACTGGTGGAGACAGATATAGTTAAAATAGAGAATGCAGTGCTAAGAGACTGGCATTCAGGCAACAATCTGTTTCAGAAAGTGTCCTCTTGTATGTCATCTCGATTGGGTTCTCACCCAAAACATCTTGTCCAAATTGAGCCATGAGGGCTCTGCACCTGTGACTCAAGCGGTTAACGTGGCGGGTTCGAATCCCACCGGGCCTGCCAAACAATGACAGCTGCAACCAAAAAATAGCCGGGCGTTGTGGCGGGCGCCTGTGGTCCCAGCTACTTGGGAGGCTAAGGCAGGAGACTTGCTTGAGCCCTGGAGTTGGAGGTTGCTGTGAGCTGTGATGCCACGGCACTCTACCCAAGGGAACAGCTTGAGGCTCTGTCTCAAAAAAAAAAAAAATTGAGCCATGAGAAGTTAAATGGGGCGATGCCTGTGGCTCAAAAGGGTAGGGTGCCAGCCCCATATGCCAGAGGTGGCAGGTTCAAACCCAGCCCTGGCCAAAAAAAAAAAAAAAAGAAGAAGAAGAAGAAGAAGTTCAGATGACTCTCAGTTCTAGGGGCTCTCTGAGACTTCAGAAATGTCCATGTTAAAAAAAAAAAAAGCAAAGAAGGCCGGGCACAGTGACTCATGCCTGTAATCCTATTACTCTGGGAGACCGAGGCAGGTAGACTGCCTGAGCTCAGGAGTTCAAGGCTAGCCTGAGCAAAAGTGTGAGCCTGTATTTATTAAAAATAGAAAAACTGAGGCAAGAGGATTGCTTAAGCCCAAGAGTTGGAGGTTGCTGTGAGCTATGATGCCATAGCACTCTACCCAGTGTGACAACTTGAGACTCTGTCTAAAGAAAAAATTAAAAAAGAAAAGAAAATCAGTAATTTCTTTATTTCTTTCTTTTTGAGACAGAGTCTCACTATTTTGCCCTTGGTAAAGTGCTGTGGTGTTTGAGGTATCACAGCAACCTCAAACTCTTGGGCTTAAGCAATTCTCTTACCTCAGCCTCCCAAGTAGCTGGGACTACGGGTGCCTGCCACAACACCCAGCTATTTTTTTGGTTGTAGTTGTCATTGTTGTTTGGCAGTCCCAGGCTGGGTTTGAGCCCTCCAGCTCCAGTGTATGTGGCTGGCGCTCTAGTTGCTGAGCTACAGGCGCCAAGCTGAAACTCAATAATTTCTTTCTTTTTTGAGACAGAGTCTCACTATGTTGCCCTCCGTAGAGTGCTATGGCATCATAGCTCATAGCAACCTCAAACTCTTGGGCTCAAGCGATTCTCTTGCCTCAGCCTCCCAGGTAGCTGGGACTATAGGCACCTACCACAACACCTGGCTATTTTGTTGTTGTTTGTTTACCAGGCTCAGGCCTGGTTCTAATCCATGAGCCTTGGTGCATGTGGCTGGCACCCTAACCACTCTGCTATAAGCACCGAGTCAAAGTCAGCAATTTCTAGATGGAAGGAGATGATATCAGGTTCTGGTGCCTGCTGGGCATAAATGACCAAAACCTTAGGGCCTTAAAATAACAGAAATTCATTTTCTGACATATCTGAAGATAAGACGTCCAAAATCAGTTTCACAAGGCTGAAATAAAGGTATCAAGGGCCTTGCTCCCTCTGGAGGCTCTAGAGAAGTATCGTCCTCCCTCTCCTAGCTCCTGGGGAGTCAAAGCATCCTTTGCTTGTGGTCATGTTGCTCCAGTCTTTGTTTCTGTAGTCACATCACCTCCTCCTTTGTGTCTGTGCCAAATCTTCCTGTCTCTCATGAAGGCACCTGCCACCGCATTTAGGACCCATCAGGAAACTTTCCTGAATATCATCTGAAGATCCTAACTACATCTATCAGGACACCTGCTGGGCACAGGGATTTACACTGTGTTCCCAGCACTTTGGAAGGCCAAAGCAAAAGAAATCACTTGAGGCCAGGAGTTAGAGAGACCAGGCTGAGCCAGAGTGAGACCCTGTCTACAGAAAGAAAGAGGCTGGCCATGATGGCTCACACCTGTAATCCTAGCACTCTGGCAAGTGGAGGCAGGTGGATCACCTAACCTCCAGAGTTAGAGACCAGTCTAAACAAGAGTGACACTCCATCTCTACTAAAAAATAGAAAAAACTTTCCAGGTGTTGTGGAGGGCTCCTGTAGTACCAGCTACTTAGGAGGCTGAAGCAAGAGGATCACTTGAGCTGAAGAGTTTGAGATTGCTGTGAGCTATGGTGACCCCATGGCACTCTACCCAGGGTGACAGAGTGAGACTCTGTCTCAAAAAAAAAAAAAAAAAGACAGACAATAACAAATGTTAGTGAAAATGTGAAGAAGTCAGAAGCCTCACGTATCACTGATGGGAACATAAAAATGGTAGTCACTGTGGAAACAGTTTGGCAGTTCCTCAAAAGGCTAAACATGGAATTATCATATGACCAAGCAATTCCATTCCCAGGTGTATGCCCAAGAGAAATGAAAACATATCTCTGCAAAAAACTTGTATATAGTGTGGCACCTGTGGCTCAAAAGTGTAGGGCGCCGGCCCCATACACTGCGGGTTCAAACTCAACCCCGGACCAAAAAAAATTAAAAAAAAAAAACTTGTATACAATGTTCATAGCACCATTATTTACAATAGCCAAAATGTGGAAGCAACCCAAATGTACATCAACAAATGAATAGATAATTCCATCTACACACTGGAATATTACTCAGCCATGAAAAGTAAGGAGGCTCTGACACATGCTACAATGTGGACAGACCTTGAGGATATCATGCTCAGTGAGAGAAGCCAGACACAAAAGGAAACACAGTGTGTGATCCCAGAACAGGCAGCTCTACAGGGATGGGAAGTGAATTTGTGGATGGTAGGGGCTGGGGGAGGGGATGGAAACTAACTGCTGATAGGGACAGGGCTTCCTTTGGGGTGATGAAATGCTCCAGAAAGAAATAGTAGTAATGGTTGCACAACTTGGTGAGTGTACTAAAAGTACTCAATTGTACCCTTTAAATGGGTGAATTGTATGGTATGTGAATTATATTTCAATAAAGCTGTCATTAAATATACTCAGACACCGGAGACAGGGCCAGCTTCCCAGGTGTGCGACCCATCTTTTCACAGTGGGGGGGTTCACTCTAGGAAAGAAAGACAAACATTTCCAGAGGGCAAGAAAGGTGGAGATATTTATCCAGTGTTTATGTGCTGTGCTGTCTGGCCAGCATGTTGGGTGGATTATGTCATTTTATCCTTCCAGACATCCCTTTATTGCCTCATTTTACCAAAGAGCAACTGAGGCTTGGGTAGGTAAAGTGATGCTTGAAGGGCTCCCCTAGTTCCAGCCTCAAGGATATGAGCTGAGAAGCAGATCAGGCTGGACCTGAGCTGTGGGGATACTCTCCCTAAACTCAGTCCTGGGAGACCTGTCAGGTCTGGACTCAGTCCTGGGTCCTCCAGGACTGGGAGACCTGTCACACCCATTGTGTGATTGCATGGGCCAGGAAGAAAGAGTCAGGGAATCCCTGACCCATCAGGAAAGCATCCTAACATCTGGCCAGACCAGTTGTTCCTCCAGAGGGTGCCTCATCAGGGCAGGCTGGTCACCATGTCTTCACCCTGGTGCTATTTAAAGGTGCCACCTGTGGCTGTGGCTGCAGGACTGGGCCGTTGGGTGCAGAAGGCAGAAATTAGAATCAGGGTCATCCCTATGTTCCTTAAATGGAAATCAATGCTCCTCTCTGGGTCTCAGTTTCTTCATCTATCATGACTCCTCTTGGCTCTGAGTCCTGTGAGGGTCATTTGGAGCCCAGGGCATAGGGCAGGCAGGTGAGAGTAGGGCTAGCTGCCTTGGTGGGAGGTTTCCTGTGGGGCCTGAAGTGTGGCTGTAAGTGAGGAGTAGGTGTGGGTGTGAATGGGGCCACCCCATTCCTGCCACCTCTGACATGCAATGCACCCAGTGGACCCGGCGTCCTGGGTGCCTCACCAGACGGTCATCAACATGCCCCTGCTAAATGTTCCCCTCCCTAAGATTCACCTGCCTATGCACACAAACATCCCTCCACCCTTCATCCTACAACGAAGCCCTTTGCCCTTAAGGGCCTGGTTCTCAGAAAGCTCCATTTGGAGGGGAAGCTGAGTTCCTCTCTGGCACGTCCATTCTTGGGGCCAAACTGGCAGGCCCCACAAGGTTCTAATCCACATGCCAGAACCTTCCTTCTCAATATCTGATCCCTGAGCATCTCCATCTCTCTGACTCTCTCTACCTCTCCCTGTAATCATCTCTCTGTCTTCCCATACCTCCCCATCATTGTCTCTCACAATCTCTGACTTGGTCCCTATGTCTCCCTGCAGCCTCTGACTTTCACACACTCTCTCCCTGTAGCTATGGCATTTTCACCCTACTTCTCTTGTCTCTGCATCTCACAGTCTCTTTGTCTCTCTCTTCTTTCTTTCATCTCTGTCTCACTTGTCTTTATCTTTATCTTGTGTCTCCTGTCTCTGCCTCTGTGTCTTTTTTTTTTTTTTTTTTTGACAGTCTCACTCTGTCACCTTGGGTAGAATATCCTGGCTTCATCATAACTCATAGCAACCTCAAACTCTTGGTCTCAAGCAAGAGGACTTGCCTCAGCCTCGTGAGCAGCTGAGACTACAGTTGCCCACTCCCCTGCCCCGATAGTTTTTCTATCTTTTTTAGTAGAAACAGGGTGTCACTCTTTCTCAGGCTGGTTTATACTCAAGCAATCCACCCACCTCCGCCCAGAGTGCTAGGATTATAGGCGTGTGTCTGACCTTGTCTCTGTGTCTCTTGTCTCTCTCTCTTTTCTGTCTGTCCTTTGTCCCCTTTATCTCTGCGTCTCTGTCTCTTGCTTCTGTGTCTCTTTGTCTCATCTCCGTCCCTCTAGTCTGGGTGTCTCTGGTCTCTGCCGCTGTCCCTCTCTCTATCTTCCTCTGGGTCTCTGCAGTCCAACTCACTCACCTCCACAGTCCCTGCAGCCCACAGTCTGAGCCCACCGGGTGACTCCGGTGACTCCCGGACACGCCCCATAGAACAAACACGTGCCGAGGCCGCGCGCGCCCTACAAAGTGGGCACAGCCTCGTTAACTCCCTGGTTCTGCCCTCCGCAGCTTTCATTGGCCAGCTCCGACGCTCCATTGGTCGGCTCCATAGCCACGGCTCGCCCCAGCAGCGCTTGGCCCCGCCCCAAGAACCCCTATTGGCCCCAGCGCAATGGCAGAGCCGCGGACGCGCGGGGAGGCAAGAGCGGACGGCGAACAGGGTACGGGGCCATGCGCCGCCGCCTGTGGCTGGGCTTGGTCTGGCTGCTGCTGGCGCAGGAGCCTGACGCCCCAACTGCATTGCGGAGAGTGCGCAACTACCCGCACCTGGAGGGCGACGTGCGCTGGCGGCGCCTCTTCTCCTCTACCCACTTTTTCCTGCGTGTGGATCCCGCTGGCCGTGTGCAGGGTACCCGCTGGCGCCACGGCCTGGAGAGTGAGTGCGCCGCGGTGCCGCGGGGGAGGGGGTCCACGTGAGAGACTCTAGTAACAGCAAGGGCAGAATAGTAACGCTGAAAGGCCACATTTCCACAGCTGTAAAATGGGTGCAGCCCATCTGGTAGGAGGGTTGGACAGCTAAGGCTGAGGATGCAGAGGACGCTCCCGGTCTTGGCTCAGCTGCAGAGGAGGTCACCCACCCCTATTTATAGGCAAGAAACCGAGGCTCCAGGAAGGGCTGCGGCAGCCCAGTTACTGAGAGGCTGGGTTTGATCTCTGGATTCCCAAAACACAAAACCAAAGTTGGGACTTGCTTGAGTTAGGGACTCTTCTGTTTCTCCCCTAGAGATCACATTTGGCAGTGAGAAAACTGAGGCACAGAGAAAGTGACCTGCCTAGGATCACACCAAGGAGGGGGTGGAGCTGGGTTCCACAGTGCCAGGCCCTGATAGAGTTGAAGTTGCTGTCCTTTCTAGGCTGTGTCTCCAGAGCTCCACCCAGCAAATGCTAGTTTTAAGAGGAGAGGCCAGAGAGAAGGAAGACAAGGAAAGGAGAATGCATGGGGAGCAGAGAGGCAGTTTACCCACAGCCTCTGGTCTAGGAAGGGGGAACTGGGGAGGGGCCCAGTAATCGCTGGCCGCCCTGAATCACCTCCATCAGCGCAGATAATCACCCCCTGCCCTTCTCAGCTGCTTTCATCTGGGCTCCCAAAGCCCTCATTAGACTGCATAAGGCGAGGGCAAGGACAGGGACTGGCTGGGCCAGTCCTTGGGTAGTGGGCACTGCTAGACAAGGTGGCCATGCGCTGGGGCAGAGGCCTGGGACCTGAGACAGTCACTACTCTCTAAGCCTCAAATTCTCCCCCCGACAGTGATGGTAGTGACAACTGATGGCTCAGTGTGGTTGGGGTTTGGAGCTCTCTTCTCCTTCATTCACGGCATAGTTATTAATTGGGCATTGCCGATGTGCTGTGCTTTCTGGGGATGCAGTGGTGACCAAACTGGCTTACCCTCCTGGGGCTTCCAGAGCAGAGGAGAGAAGTAAACAAGTGAACTAGGAATGTAATAATTTCCAAGGGGACTAGATGGGGTGCACAGAAAATGGAACAGGTGATGCTGGGAAACTGACCTGTGGCCCCTCCATCTGACTTGGGTTGGGCCTACATGAAGCTGGGTGCCTGGACGAGGAAGTAGCCTGTGGTGAGCAAGGTGGGGAGGGCAAGTGTGGATAATGAGTGGCTGGCCATGCAGGGCTTCAGGCCACAGGCCACAGGCCTTAGGCCAGAGAGCAGGCAGAAGTGGCCCCAGAGCCTACCTGGAGGAAGCTGAGGATGCTATGCTGAATGGGAAATAGTAGCTTAGAAAGGGGCAGGGATAGCCAGGGTGGCCCATGGACTCATGGGGTCCAGATCTGGCTCCGACACGTCAGGCCTCAGCTTGCCTCTCTGAAAAGTGGGCAAAGTGGGTGCAAAAGTGTGGGATACACTCTAGCACATTAGTGGTCACCAAATGACCAGAATGTGCTGCTGTGTGAGCACCTGGTGTCCCACCTCCACACTTGGAGCTCCATCTCCCATAACTATACGTGGACTTGGCTGGCTGAGCTTTCAAAGCCACATGTGGATGTGTCAGGTGAGGACCATGCAGGGTGTGGAGCCCATGTGCCCACTGCTAGGATGCAGGGCTGCTATACTGTTACTTTGTTGGGGTTTTTGTTTTGTTTTGTTTTGAGACAGTCTTACTTTGTTGCCCTTGGTAAAATGCTGTGCTGTAATTGCTCACAGCAACCTCAAACTCTTGGGCTCAAGTTATTCTCTTGACTCAGCCTCCCAAGTAGTTGGGAATATAGGCACCTACCACGATGCTCAGCTATTTTTAGAGACGTGGTCTTCCTCTTACTCAGGCTGGTCTTGAACCATGAGCTCAGGCAATCCCCCACCTTAGCCTCCCAGAGTGCTAGGATTACTGGCATGAGCCACTGTGCCTCGCCTTGGTTTGTTTGTTTGGCTTTTTTTGAGAAGAGCCTCAAGCCATCGCCCTGGGGAGAATGCCATGGCATCACAGCTCATAGCAACCTCCAACTCCTGGGCTCAAGTGATTCTCCTGCCTCTGCCTCCCAAGTAGCTGGGACTACAGGCGCTGGCCACAATGCCTGGCTATTTTTTGGTTGCAGCCATCATTGTTTGGCAGGCCTGGGCTGGATTTGAACCTGCCAGCTCAGGTGTATGTGGCTGGTGCCTTAGCCGCTTGAGCTACAGGCGCTGAACCTTTTTTTTTTTTTTTTTTTGAGACAGGGTCTCACTTTGTCACTCTTGGTAGAGTGCTGTAGCATTATAGCTCACAGCAAACTCAAACTCTTAGGCTTAAGTGATCTTGTTGCCTCAGCCTCCCAGGTAGCTGGGACTACAGGCACCTGCCATAATGCCTGGCTATTTTTAGAGGCTGGTCTTGAACTCCTGAGCTCAAGCAATCTACCCTCCTCGGCCTCCCAGAGTGCTAGGATTATAGGCATGAGCCACTGTGCCTGGCCCTTCTTTTTTGAGACAGTCTCATTCTGTTGCCCTGGGTACAGTGCTGTGGCATCATGGTAGCTCACAACAATTTCAAAACTCCAGGGTTCAAGCAATCCTCTTGCCTCAGCCTCCCAAGTAGCTGGGGCTAGAAGCAAGCACCACCATGCCTGGCTAGTTTCTTTTTTTGGTTTGTTTTTCTACTTTTAGAGACAGGGTCTCACTCTTGCTTAGGCTGGTTTGAATTCTTGAGCCAAGCAATCCACCTGCCTTAGCCTCCCAGAGTGCTAAGATTATAGGCATGAGCCATCACACATGGCCTCTTTTTTTTTTTTTGAGACAGTCTCACCTCAGTGTAAAGTGCAGTGTTGTCATTGTAGCTCACTGCAGCCTCCAACTCCTGCGCTCAAGAGATCCTCCTGCCTCAGCTCCCTGGAATAGCTGTGACTATAGTCACATAGGGGTTCCACTAGCCCCCACACCTGACTAATTTACCTATTTTTAGTAAAGACAGGGTCTTACTCTTGCTCAGGCTGGTCTTTTTTTTGGGGGGGGGGACAGAGCCTCAAGCTGTCCCCCTGGGTAGAGTGCCGTGGCATTACAGCTCACAGCAACCTCCAACTCCTGGGCTCAAGCGAGTCTCTTGTCTCCGCCTCCCAAGCAGCTGGGACCACAGGTGCCCGCCACAACGCCTGGCTATTTTTTGGTTGCAGCCGTCATTGTTGTTTGGCAGGTCCGGGCTGGGGATTCGAACCCGCCACCTTAGATGTACATGGCTGGCGCCTTAGCCGGTTGAGCTATAGGCGCCGAGCCTCAGGCTGGTCTTGAACTCCTGAAGCTATTACTTCTACTCTCTATTATCAGACTTTGTCAAGCTGGCATCCACTGCCTCTGGAATGATATTGGCCTGATCTTTTTTTTTTTTTTTTTTTTTTGCAGTTTTTGGCCAGGCTGGGTTTGAACCCGCTATATCCGGCATATGGGGCCAGAGCCCCACTCTTTGAGCCACAGGCACCACCCATATTGGCCTGATCTTTAGCTTTGTTTTCTTGCCTCTGGTGGTTCTGACTGGGTATCCAGGACCCTTGATCCCTGATTTGGATGCTGTGTGTGGGCTGAATTGCATGGATGAGGACACTGACCTAACCAGGGGTCTCCCCTGCTCCAACTATGCCACGGTTCTCCAGCATCCTTCAGAGACAGGCCAACCCCCCTCCTTACAGCCATGCAATTCTTCCAGCCATCAGAATGAGTCCCACCTCACAGCCTTTGTGCAGGCTATTCCTGCTGCCACAGCCTGGGAAAAGGTCCCTGGCATCTATCCTGGCCCCCAAATGTCCTGTGGGCAGCAGAGTTCACCAGCAGGTACTCAGGGAAGAATGAAGGGACAGCAAACTGAGGGGTCTAGGGGCCAAGGCCCTGCCCTGACCTAGTCCCTGTCCCTGCCCAAGTAGGCGTGGTTGAGATCCGTTCTGTCCGTGTGGGCGTCGTCGTCATCAAGGCTGCGTACTCAGGCTTCTATGTGGCCATGAACCGCAGGGGCCACCTCTATGGGTCGGTGAGTACCAAGCAGGCAGGGGCAGGGTTGGTGGGCAGTGGGAGGGTCCACTGGTCTCACAGCCTGCCCTGCAGCGGGTCTACACTGTTGACTGCAGGTTCCAGGAGCGCATCGAGGAGAATGGCTACAACACCTATGCAGCACTGCGCTGGCGCCACCATGGCCAGCCCATGTTCCTGGCACTAGACAGGAGGGGGGCTCCCCGGCCTGGTGGCCGGACACAGCGGCACCACCTATCTACCCACTTCCTGCCTGTCCTGGTCTCCTGAAGGCCCAAGACACCAGGAGGGGCCTCTGACAGACCCATAACGACTAGGCCTGAGATGGCATGTGTTCTTTATTGAGCCTGCTGTGTACCTGGTACTGGGGATATAGTGGGCCCCCGCGACGAGGCTGGCTGTCAGGGATCCTCCAGTCATGGGGGTGGACTGAGGTGGCCCCATGTCCAGTCATGAGTTCATGGGTTAGGTTCCCACAGGGCACCCCTTGGATGAAAGGATGTGGTTGTCAGAGACCTGGGAAGGGTATTCCAGGTGGGGCCTAGCCAGCCCAAGGCTTGGAGGTGGGAACACATCGAGTGGTGGTAGGCAGCAAGGCCGGGGCTAGGGCTATGTGTGAAAGGGTAGAAGAGCAGGCTGATTGAGGGCAGAGCAGGTAATAACCCAAAACATCCCCATCCTGATCTTGGAGGCCTGCAGATATGTCATCACCCCACCACACACATACCAGACACAGGGACTCTGCAGATGGGATAAGGACATTGAGATAGGCGGTCACCCTGGATAACCCAGGCCCCAGTGTCACCACAGGGCTCTCATGTAAGGAGGCACAAGGGTCAGAGGCAGAAACTGGAAGATGCTGTGCTTGCTGGCTCTGAAGGTGAAGGGGCCCCAAGCTGAGGGACAGGGGCAGCCTCTCAATGCTGGAAAAGGCAGGAGACAGGCTTTCTCCTCGGGCCCCCAAAAAGTACTAGTCCTGCCACACCCTGATGTTAGCCCAGTGAGGCTCATGTCAGATTTCTGACCCCCTATCAGATAATAAATATTTTAAGCTATCAAGTTTATGGTTGTTAACAGCAATCAGAGGAAACATACACATACCATGCCTGAAACTGTTTTAATAGCAAAATGATCCTCACATACCTGGGTTCTTCTGGGGGGCAGGTACCATGGGCCAAACATCCTCCTCTCTCTGCAGCCCCCAGGCTCCTCTTCCATACTTGGGGTGATGAAGCCATCTTCCCCCAAGGTTCTAAGGAGGCTTTCCTGTTGGAGGTAACAATCCCTAGGGATGGGTCAGGACTCCCGCCTTCCAGCCACCACCTCCCACTTATAGTACAGAAAACAAAGTAGGGGCTGAAGCACCTGCTGGGAGGGTGCTGGGCAGCCTAGGATAGGGAGAGACCAGGGTCCTGCCCCAGGAGACCCTACTGAACATCTGGGGACACCTTTAGTCATCAGGGAGGGGGGCTCCCAGTTGTGCATTGGGTGGGGCCAGGGGTATTGCTCAGCTTCTTGCAGGGGGCCTGCTTTAGTGGACCCTCCAGACTCTACCCTACAGTAAGCCAAGAAAGGGGCCTTGACTTTTGTGGTCTGTTGTTTGGGGCTGTACATCATGAGATTGGCTAAAATAAAGTGCTGACACCCAGCATTGCCAAGGATGTGGAGAAGCTGCATCCATCTTAGGTATAGATAGGAACATGATATAGCGCCAGAATGAAACAATTTAGCAGTTTCTTCTAAAACTAAATGGGCAACTACCACACAACCCAGCAACTGTGTACTCTGGGCATTTATGTAAAAGAGAAATGAAATCTCTGTTCACACAAAGACCTGTACACATTCTTAGCAGCTTTACCCAAAATAGCTAAGAAGTGGGAACCACTAGGTGTCCTAAGGTGGACGTCACACAGACCATGGCACACCCAGGCAGAAGAGTGCCTCCCAGTGACAAAGGGTACATGCAGGAAGCAGAGTGAAGAATAGCCCAGCCATGAAAGGTTGCAAACTATGTTTCCCTTCTAGAGATTGACAGTTCAGAAGTGGAGGACCCTGTGGGGACATGGATCCTGTGGTGCAGCATGTCCCCTGGAGGCTGGGATGACACACAAATATGTTTTGTACCATGCTGTGTGCGGATCTAAGAGCTCTCAGTCCCACATCCCTGGTGCAGGAGGCCCTGCTGCTCCTCTGGCCTCCCCACAGGAGGAAAGGTCATGCCCTATGGCCAAAGACTCCACCTCCCAGCACTCTCCAGAGGACTTAAAAGAACTGGAGCCTTGGCTCGGTGCCTGTGGCTCAACCGGCTAGGGTGCCAGCCACATACACCTGGGGTGGCGGGTTCGAATCCCCAGCCTGGACCCGCCAGACAACAATGACTGCTGCACCCAAAAAATGGCCGGGTGTTGTGGCGGGTGCCTGTGGTCCCAGCTAGTTGGGTGGCGGAGGCTGGAGTCTGGCTTGAGCCCAGGAGTTGGATGTTTCTGTGAGCTGTGAAGCCATGGCACTCTACCCCGGGGGATAGCTTGAGGCTCCATCTAAAAAAAAAAAAAAATGATATGGGACTTCTAAAGTGGTTTGGGAGATTAAATGAGGCAATGTAGTATGCATAATAGAGCTCATTCAAGGGTAGCTAGTATTCCTTTGAGTACAGTGGGTATCACCATGCTTAACCTATGGCTAAGAAACTGGAACGTCAGGAAGCTTTCTCCTGACCCAGGTGGTGATCA
>CAUYTI010104625.1:0-21250 GCA_963575145.1 Galago senegalensis
GGCGCCTATAGCTCAACCGGCTAAGGCACCAGCCACATACACCTAAGGTGGCGGGTTCGAATCCCCAGCCCGGACCCGCCAAACAACAATGACGGCTGCAACCAAAAAATAGCCGGGCGTTATGGCGGGTGCCTGTGGTCCTAGCTACTTGGGAGGCGGAGGCAAGAGACTCGGTTGAGCCCAGGAGTTGGAAGTTGCTGTGAGCTGTAATGCCACGGCACTCTACCCAGGGGGACAGCTTGAGGCTCTGTCTCAAAAAAAAAAAAAAGAAAACTATGGACCATAACCTAAGCTGTCCCCAAATCCCTTCCCTATTTAAACCAAATGAAGAGATTATACTTAGTAAGCACTGGGATGCCTTTCAACCTTAACATTCTAACATGTTGCTCCACCAATAGGAGCTTTTGAGAAGGATTATGTTGAAGCTTGGGAAAAGACTGGGAATAAATTATAAATAGATGAGGGTTCAAGTCCTAGCATTACTGTTTACAGACTTTGCTAACATTGGCTAGTCCTACAACTTCAAGGTTGTTAATTAACCAGTTTGATTTTTACTCATCTGTAAAATGGAGATTGTACTTTCATAGGCTTGCCGTAAATCTTATGTGAGATAATATTACATAAAATTCTTAGACCAGAGGCCAGTGTTTTCCTGTCTTTTATCTCACAGCACTCTTGAACCTATAGTTAAACTTCCACTGCACACTTAAATTATGTTGATAAAAAAAAAGTAAAAAAAAAAAAAGAGAATATACTTACTTTGCTTTGAACTTCTTTTGAAAATAATTTAATTAAAGATCATTAAAAATTTTTGCAGCACACTTAAGATCCTCTCTTCGCATACCAGTTGAAAATCACTGCCCACTGCCATAGGCACTCTTTGGTGGCTCTTGTTGTGATAATGATCAAAAATCAAGGTTTTTTTCTGGAAAGGGAATAGAGAATTTTATACACACAGAGATACTGTGTTTTGGGTTACAGACTTTGGTCAACATCTTGACTAGTCATGTCACCAATGTGTGTGACATGAAGAAGAGGCAGAAGAGTGTGGATACTCTTGTATCACTCCTAGGAAAATTTTTTGTGTGTAGGTTGTCAACCATATTGTTATAGGAATTGGTACACAGCCATACACTTTGTGCATGTATCAATTGTTAGAATGTTATCTATGTAAGGAACAATGAACAAGTTCAATTAACGTAGGGTTGTTTTATGTAGACTGTTTTGGTTTTCTTAGTGAGATGCATTTATTTCTAGAGTCTGTAAATGGGTTGCTGGGTTTTTATATAACAAAAATTGTGTATAAAATTTTCTATGTCCATGAAGTACAGATTTTCCTCAGAGATGGTTCCTAACTTTTGTCAGAAAGGGATTGATGATGAAAAGAAGTTGAAGAACCGTTGATATTTGAATCTCCTAAATAAGTGTGAATTGCACATACTTACTTAGATGGCAAACTATTATGAATAATTTTACTCTCTGATTCTTGGCCTGAAAGTGCAGAATGGATATTCTTCATCCATTCATTCTGTCTTGTAACAAACACACAGAGAACCTCTCAGGCTGTATGTTTAGGCAGTGCAGTCGTAGTTGGGGCTGGTATTATGAATAAGGTGCACACTCTGCCATCGAAAGTCATCAGTCTTTTCTACTCTGAGAGTTGTGAGAGGTGACTGCTGTGGAAACATAGATAAGGGATGACTACATCTGCCCATGCCATTGGGAAAGGCTTCTCAGAACAGCTGGCATTTGATTGGGTTCAGCAGAGAGAGAGGTGGCGAAGGACATCTTAAACAGCAAGGTGTAGGAGGAAGAGTGGCTGCTCACTTACTCTGGGACTGGCAAGTATTCTGACTAGCTGCAGCAGGGACTGGCAGGGAGAATGGGGAAGAGGGCCAGGAAGCAAAACTGGAGAAGTGGGGCAGGATCATGGGGCATCTGTGCATGCTAGAGGATTGATGCTTCCTGAAGGCAAAGTTGCATGGGCTACGTGTGGCGGTGGCTGTGTGGTGCTGTCCCTGTTTGCTGGATATTCATTTACCTTATTTGCTAATTCTTGCTGTCCAAGAAATGGTTCCAGGTGCTGAGGAATGAAGAAAAATGTCTCAGAGGAAAACTGAAAGATAACTTTATCTAATTGCTTTCTTTTTCTTTTTTTGTGAGACAGAGCCTCAAGCTGTCCCCCCTGGGTAGAGTGCTGTGGCATCACAACTCACAGCAACCTCCAACTCCTGGGCTCAAACGAGTCTCCTGCCTCTGCCTCCCAAGTAGCTGGGACCACAGGTGCCTGCCACAATGCCTGGCTATTTTTTGGTTGCAGCCGTCATTGTTGTTTGGCGGGCCCAGGCTGGATTTGAACCGGCCACCTTAGGTGTATGTGGCTGGCGCCTTAGCCACTTGAGCCACAGGTGCCAGGCCTGCTTTATTTTTCAAATTAGGAGCCAAACACCAATATTTACTTTTTACTGACACACTGCCCCGGTTCATCCTGGGATGGTTTCTATTGACAAGCTGATGAAGGGTTTTGAGCAGAGAAAGCATGTTCCTTGTGAACTACATTAAACAAGATCCTAACTAAAGCAATTTACAAGTAATTGATCATTACTTTCCAGCTATGACACAAAGATTATGTTGGACTGCCACTAGGTAACATACCTTCAAAGTCTATTTTTTTTAAAAACACACGAGGACTTTCCTAAACTCCCATTGGAGGAGAGTATAAATCAGCCTTGGTATGGAACAGATCTCACTCCGGAGTGAAAAGTGGTAGATTATATAAGTACACGTAACTATACATGTGCCTCTAAGGGGTCGTTTAATGTTTTTGCTCAGCAGGGAAACCATTTAACATCCTGAAAACTTGAAATGACAAGTAATGAAGTAAATGGGCACAGATCTTGAACCCTCCGGTGGCTGTCGGCAGTTATCCTGTGGCTCGGAAAGCTCATAAAGATAAATGATTTCATCATGGATCACATGCCATTGCTTGAAAACAGCCTTCAGTGCATGGGTATTTTTCATAAGGACAGCTTTGTGCATCAGCTATTTTTGTTTTCATTTCAAGGCCTTTTCAAAAGCTATTTATATATCTGGGTTTTACCTTGTCATGTAGAAAGTCAGTTTTATAGCCAGGCCATACAGTCAGAACTGGAGAATAAGATGAGAAATATATCTTTCTCGATATCTTATTTTCCTTTCCTACACACTCCTTATTTCTTCTGTGCTGAGAGTGGTTTCATTTGATCTGTATCTCAGGCTAATAAAATTCCTCTTTTTTTTTTTTGATAACTTTTAGGTAGAAATGCATTTCTAAACCACCAGCTGGTCAGAACTTTATTGGACCTAAACATGAAAATGTAGCAACTGAAAAGGGAATACGAGCTGGAAATCACACCTGAATGGCAAAGCCTGAGACAGAATGCCGTGAATCCAGAGTAAGGAAGTGCATACTTGAAGATCTGAGCCCTGTAAATAACACAGACATCTCTGGAGCAATTCTGACTGTAACGTTATGATACTTTATATGAGCTTTGAGGATCAATTTGAGACCAAAACCTTAGAGATGCCAACGGGAAGTGAAAACCACTTAAGAGAGGGAAGGGAGAAAATGATGTGTTATTTATTCATTGTTTTGACTGGGACATAAAAGGTGCCTTCATGACAGCTTCCAGTGTTCTATCTTGTGTCACCTCACCTTAATCACTGCTTGTTTTTGTTTACCAGATTCTTTATGCTTTTATTTTTCAAGACAGAGTTTTACTCTGTCAACCTAAGTTGAGTGCCATGGCATCATCATAGCTCACAGCAACCTCAAACTCTCGGGCTCACGTGATCCTCATGTCTCAGCTTCCTGAGCAGCTGGGACTATAGGTGCCCACTACTGCCTGGCTGGTTTTTCTGTTTTCTCACTTTTGCTTAGGCTGATCTCAAACTCCTTAGCTGAACCAATTCACCCGCCTCTGTCTCCCAGAGTGCTAGGATTACAGGCGTGAGCCACTGAGCCTGGCAGAATATTTATTCTTTGTTTGTTTGTCCAATAGCCTATTCAATAGCTCCAGACCCTCTTTTTTTTTGAGAATTACTTCTACCTGGATTCAAACCATGCCATTTAGGTGGTCTGCCATTAAGACTGCCTCACCTTCCCAAATGCAGTCATCTAGTTCAAGGCAGCAGATGGGTTTGTCCTCAGGACTTTCTGGACTGGCCCTAAGGGAGCAGATGACTAATTCCTGCTGGTAGAAGCTATGGGAGAAGTGGCTTGGAAGCTGCTGGTGGCCACTCTGTGAGACAGCCCAAACTCTTAATAAAGCAGTTGAAGCTGAGCCTCCGAATGTGCGGAAGAGAAGGGAGGTTGCTGCTGTTCCCTGCCCCCTGGGGGAGGCTGTATCAAACCCCTACTTTGCTGTTTATATACATGAAATATTCAGTATCCTCCTAAAATCTCCTTGTGTCTAACTTATCTAGAGGTAGAGTTTCAGGACTTATATACCGAAGGTTCCTAATAAAATTTTTCAGTTCTTAGGAATTAAGATGGTTTTTATACTGAATTAGATATCTAACTATATCCTGAAAGTGCTATCTTTTTAGCGCAAAAATTGAGGTTGATAAATAGATCTAAATGATCTTCATAATGGTTACTGTCTGTAAAAACAAAAATTAATTTATGACACTTATTTAACTTTAATATTTATTAAACAGTACAAATTCTTGAAGACAAAGGAGAATAGGGTTAGTCTTTTTTTTTTTTTAATAAACATAAGTTGTTCTATGTGTGGGAGGATCTGAGAGTTACCTGGACCAAGTTTACTTGGTACTTAACTTCCCCCCCCCCACCCCACAATAAGTAAATTATTGTGGCCTGTTGGTATTTAACTTCTTCCCTCCATGAAACTGAGGTATGACCATGTTCAACTCGTAGGACAGTCAGGTGAGCAGTCTGGGTCCCTTGAGATCTTCTTCATTTGAGCTCTTGGTCAATAAATATACAGCTAATATCTTAAAGTTATTTGTAAAACAGATTTCCTATTTGTTTTTTTTTAAAGTTTTATAGAACTTTTGAGAAAAGAGCTGGTAGAGTTCCTTGAGATCTGTTCTTTTGAAAAAGCTTGTCCTTGAATAAATGTTGGGACAGTCATATTCGGGTACATTTTAAAGGTCAACCTTTGTCAATCATTGTGATTTTGTGTTTAGGAAATACTCAAGGTGAGTTTTATGTAAGCCCAATTTCTTACAGAATACAGACTGTTGACATTTGCCAGTATTTACGTAAGTAGTTTGATTATACGGGTAGTGTATTTTATTTGGAGATTCAAAGAAAAAGAACTGAAAAGAGCACTTATGAAAACATGTGCGTTGTTTTCCACATTTTCTGATTAAAAAATGTCCACAATGTTATTATAAAGTTCTGCTCTCCCCCCCCCCAAGATATCCTTCAATGATATCTTTAAATATCACACTTTTGGACCACTGTATATCTTTTGGACCACTGTATCATTTAGAAGTGTTAAATACAGAACAAGGAATGATTTGTTTCAAAAGTATCTTATTTACAGAAGTCCTAAGCAGTGGACTTGACTATGATCTTAGCTGTGCCCAGTGAAAATACAATGTGAGCTTGATACATGGGACGCTGTATCTATCAGCATCGATAACTATGTTGTTGCTTTGTTTTGCATTTATTTTATTTTTAAGTGGCAGAAGGCACTGGGTTTTCTGGGGTTTTTTTGCCGTGGTGCTGGGTGCTCAGCTGTTGGTCGTTATCTTGCTGGCCTGTCATCTTGTCAGCTGGGGCTCACCGGAAATCAGAGGGACGCTTTTTGGAGGGATGTGAGGATGTGCCTGCGATGGTTACATTTCTCCTCGTTTTAGGGTTTTGAAATAAGCTCGAGCAACGGCATGGCATTTTAAAGATAGACGAGATAGAAGGGACCAAACTACTGCCAGCTGGAGGGTGAATGAGAAAATGATGACAACCTAAATTCTGCCGCAGGGAGGCAGTAACTGCATCGGCCAAAGAAAGTAGGGTGCTCAGAACAATAGTGAGTAGAGACGCCAAAAGAAGAGATACTAAAGACAGTTTTGGGAGGAAAACATAGTCTTTGGGTAGTGCAAATGACACAATTTTTCTCAGCTTTAATTATGGAGGGATAACAACCAGGCTTGCGGGAAAGGGGCTTTTTTAGCACCTACCAGTGAATAGGTGCCAAATTAATGATGACAGTCGAGCTTTGCATAGGTTGTTAGGCATTCAACTCCTTTACAGGTGGCCTGGATGAGGCCACATTTTGTCTGGCTTGCCAAACCACTTCGGCTGTAACAGGTGCTTCTGTGGCTCCCAGCCTGGGGACAGATCCGAGTCTTGCTGCGGGTAACCCTATGATGGCTGAGCCTGCACCAGTGTAATTACAAGAATCTTATCCCCCCTGGTCCCTTTCTGGCAGGGTCCAGGGCGCCAGTGTGGCCATCAGCTCTGTTTGTTTAGCGCTGTAATCATGGCCAACGTCCCTGCACGCCTGTCGCCTGGCGTGAGGCCCTTCAGTGCCAGCTGCTTTCTCTCCTGGCTGCTTTCATTGCTGTTGCTGCCGCCATCGCCACTGCCTCCTTTGCTTTTCTGGTTATGTCAGCAATGAAGATTATGGTAGGGTGAGAGATAATGGTTAGCTGTAGGGTTGAATTTGTGCTACTCTGCCTACCTCTTGTCTGGCAGCCTGTGTTCCACCTGAGCCAAATGGTGGGCAATGAAGTGCGAGAGAGGTGGACGCCTCTTCTCTCAGCCCGTATAGGAGGCTGTGCACCTGACCCTGGCACTGATAACATGCTGGAGGTTTATTTCTTCCTTAGGAGCAATAGTGCCATTGTCTTTCTCTGGTGGGATCAGTATAAAAGGGGGGTCCATGGAATGTAATGATAATAATAAAACTAGCAATAAAACCAGCTGCCGCTGTGCCAGCCATTGTGACAAGAACTGCACATGAATCAGTTTACTTAATTCTCACGATGATTTGCAGGCATTAGGCCCTGTTTCTGGAGTCACTGGCCGTTGTATTTAGTCTTGGCTCTGTCTATTGCCAGCTATATGACCTGAAGCAAATTTCCTTGCATTCTTTGGGGATGTCTAAAGATGCTAGTGAAAACGGGGCCTGACATCTTTAAATCTTAGGAACCTGACTGAAGAGCCTCAAAGCACGCCTGGGAGGCTGAGTTAATGGTGAAGCTGCTTCTGCATTTTGTGTTTACTGCACAGCTTTCGTTTTATACAATCTTACTGTCTTTTTGGATGGAGACGTTTTCTGTGCCTTCTTCACATCTTTATGTCTCTCTAATACTCTGCTGCCAATTTCCTGTTATGATGTTGATGACAACTCCCCCCCCTCAACCGAATATTGATTGATAAATTGATTTACCTAACTTGGGACTAGGCAGGAGAAAGATATATAGTGAACAGTCATTGAGGCTTGCCAACCCCTGAATCCACCTGACTCATGGAGCTGCGTGCATTTAAAACTTAATTGTCCCAACAACACTGTCCTGTAGGAACTATTGCTCTTTCCATTTTATAAAGAGAGAGAACGAGTATTGGAGAGGTGATGCAATTTGCCGTGCACTGCTTGGCTGGCGAGTGGAGCTGTCAAGATTGATGTCTGCAGCTGCGAGTGGGGTCCACTAATGGGAAGGACCCAAGCTACTGGGAGAGACCCGGGAACTAGCAAATAAGTTCAATATTATAGCAGAAATTGTAACAGAGGCACGTATGAAGTTCTAGGGATGTGTTTTGCAAGAGTCAGAGAGGGTATCTACCTGGAAAAAAAGCCCTCACATCCTAAAATAACTAGTCAGGTGATCTTGAACCAATTACTCCACTTTATTTGTGCCTCATTTCTCTCATTTGGAAATGAGAGGGATAGTAGATATGGCCCCCCAAACACTCCTCTAACCTGGAAACCTCTATTCCATTCTAATCTTGCCTGCTTGTATAATAGATGGGCTCTTGAGGAACTTGCCCCTGACTTGCTGAGACTTTCTGGTTCCCTGGTGGCGTGAGGAGCTGCTGACTGTTCCCCCTGGCCCCTGGCCTAAAGTGGACTCTGCTTGTCCCAGCCATTGCCTGATCACAGCCTTTGCTGTCAGAACCTGGACGATGACAGGAAGAAATTCTTGTCACTCTTAGATTCCCCTCTGCTGTGCTCACTGGCCCGCTGACTACAGCTGGGGGAAATGTCACATTTGCACTTCAGAGGAGGCAGCATCACTCAGAACTCTCTGCCTTGTGGCTGCAGAGGCAGCTGGTGGTGGCTGACAGTGCTGAGGGAGAGCAGTGCCTTGTGCAGCCTCTGCCCCCAGATGGTGGAGTTGGGGTTGTAGCTCCTTCCCCGGTTACGGTGTTACTTAACCCCACTGCAGTTCCTTTGCTTCTCTGTAAGTGACAATAATCATTTGGTTGTGAAGATCTAATGAATTAATACACGTGAAATGCTCAGAATACTCTGAGATAGAGTTCTTTATTATTATAACAGCCCACCCAACAAGCATTTTGCTCATCTTTCTTGCCTACTGAAGTGCCCATTCCCAAGATGGGACAGAGAAGGACAGTTCCCTTTCCCCAACAATGCTTGCAGGTCCGGGAAGCAGTGGAATCCAGTTCTTTCCAATAACACATCAGATGGAGTTTGCTGGGGAACTTCTGAGAAAAACTTTCTTTCCTTGTGCAAAGAGAGATGGAAGGTAAGCTCTCTCTCCCCTGCCTCTTCCCGTCCTGCTTCTGAACGTTGTCATATGAGGTTGCAGAGAGCGTGCACCTGCTGCAGCCACTCTGTGGCCAAAGGTGGGACAGATTTGGTCACTCCGAGGATGAGAGGACACAGAGATGAAAAGAAGCAATGTCTTTGATGACACACTGAGCTGTGATTACCCTACAGCTGTCTACCTATGGCTAGTCTCGTTTGTGAGACAATCATAACAATGATAAACCCAATTGTTTAGGGCATTTTTATTTGGCTATTCCATTCCTTGTTCCCCAAAGCACCCTGACATACTTACATCCCAGCGACCTCCTGGGACAGAGATTCATAATGGTGGTGACTGTGAATGCCACCTACAACCAAAAGACTCCAGAGCTATCATTTGGTTGCTTAAATGTTGCACATGTGCCTTTGACAAGGACGTATCCTGTGCAACGTGAGATTAGCTAAATCATATTGAAGGGATACTTGCCGGAGAGAAATCCCTTCCTGAGTCCCAGGGAAACTGTTGTTACTGTTGGAAACATTTCTCTGAGCTCACTCACCTTCCCTGAAGGATGTCCAAATGCCTATGCAACCTCCGG
Source organism: Galago senegalensis (assembly GCA_963575145.1). Taxonomy (NCBI): domain Eukaryota; kingdom Metazoa; phylum Chordata; class Mammalia; order Primates; family Galagidae; genus Galago; species Galago senegalensis. Next base: position 9,323 of record CAUYTI010104625.1, read on the forward strand.
CCTATCTGATTCTGTCAGAGAAGCCATTTTACTTTTCAGCGACTGAAAGAGGTGGGGATGAAATATTTTCCTGAAGTGCTCCAGGACTGCACCGGCAGCAAAACACACTAAACTGTTTATCAGCTCTTAAATTTTTTATAACAGGGAAGCTTAGCAAACTGTCAAATACTGCCTGAAATTGAGTTCCTATAAAAATGGCTTCTAAATTGGTATTGAGAATGCTAGTTTCTCTAAACTTCTACAGAATTCAGTTAGAAATTGTCATGCACAGAATTCCTTGAGACTTTTTAAGATGGGATTGCCAGGTTGCTGAGAACAGGGGAGAGGTCCTCTGAAATCTACCAACATTTGTTCTAGACTTTGTGATTTACAGTTTATTAGGTACCTTATAGTTTATCAGGTCATCGTCCAGGTGCTGTCATAGTTCATAGCTCATTAAACTTACAAGAATGCTCTGAAGTAGGTATTGCTTGAGGCTGTTGAAATTCAAAGGGCATCAAGAAAGCTTACCTGTCTGACTTAGGAAATAGCACTCTTACCTTGTCTCCCTCTCCCTAATTGAGTAAGCTGTGTTATCTCCTAGGGGGAGTGCAGTTTTGGGAGCATGAAGACCCAGCTGCAGGTGTCAGCTCTGAACTGGCTTTGCTGAGTGATAGCTGGTGAGCCACTGATGTCTCTGGTCTTCATTTTCCTTGTTTGTAGAGTGAGAGATTGAATTCAAGATGATCTTTAAAGTTCTTTAGGTTAAGCATCGTCATCTCCTGATGGTGCTAGTACTTTTAGAATCACCCTTTAAAATAGCAGTTCTCAACCTGTGGGTCATGACCCCTTTGGGAGTCCAACATCCCTTTCACAGGGTCGCTTAAGACCATCCTGCATATCAGATATTTAAATTATGATTCATAACAGTAGCAAAATTATAGTTATGAAGTAGCAACGAAAATAATTTTATGATTGGGGGGTCACCACAATGTAAGGAACTATACTAAAGGGTTGCAGCATTAGGAAGGTTGAGAACGGATACTTCAAAACAATGTTGTCATCAACTCTTTAGGTGGTGATAAGAAAACACTGAGCTTTAGAATGTGTTATAGTCAGCAATTAAAAAGGAGAAGACAATGGATTAGAAAAGGAAAATACTGAATTGGAAATGCCTTGCGTTTTTTTTTTTTTTTTTTTGGAGACAGAGCCTCAAGCTGTTCCCCTGGGTAGAGTGCCGTGGCATTATAGCTCACAGCAATCTCCAACTCCTGGGCTCAAGCGAGTCTCCTGCCTCCACCTCCCAAGTAGCTGGGACCACAGGCGCCCGCCACAACACCCGGCTATTTTTTGATTGCAGCTGTCATTGTTGTTTGGCGGGTCTGGGCTGGGAATTTGAACCGGCCACCTTAGGTGTACGTGGCTGGCGCCTTAGCCAGTTGAGCTATAGGTGCCGAGCCAATGCCTTGTGTTTTATAACTTTACCTCAGGTTAACCTTATTTAACAGTCTGAATCTGACAAACCAGACCTCTGTCTCTCACTCATTCATTCGTTCAACCTTGGTGTTGTGTCTACTGGGTGCCAGACGCTGTTCTAGGTGTGTGTAGAGCATCCACTGTGCTAGATGCTCAGCATAGGATGATAAACATGAAAGATGGAGCTTCTGGTCTAGATGACAGGGTGGGGACAGATAATTCAATAAGATACGATAATCCTAGCTGGGTGTTGTGGCAGGTGCCTGTAGTCCCAGCTACTTGGGAGGATGAGGCAAGAGAATTGCTTAAGCCCGACAGTTTGAGGTTACTGGGATGCCACAGCACTATAGGCACTATACCAAGGGCGACATAATGAGACTGTCTCAAGGAAAAAAAGAAAAAAAAACTGTTATAATTCCTGTGATAGATGCAGTGGTGGGGCAAAGTTCAGAGTGCTAAGGGAGTCAGTAGGAAGGGGTTACCCCAGGTGGGGTACAAGCTAGGCTTTCTGAAGCATAGTCAAGAGATGGTTGGGAGGGAAGAGGGGCAGTTGATAATCCTAGGCAGAGACAACTGCTCCTAGACTGTCCCAGAGGTGAGCAAAGCCATTATGTATTAGATGGAGTTAAAAAACAGCTCAATGTAGTTGGCACTTAGAAGGGAGAGGTAAGATGTTAAGTGTTACTGATGTGGCCATATCATGACAGGTCTTGTAAGCCATGGATTGGGGTTCAGCTTGTATTCTAAAAGCAAAGGTAAAAAATATTGAAAAAAATATATTTATTTATTTATTTTTTATTATTGGGGATTCATTGAGGGTACAGAGAACCAGGTTATACTGATTGCATTTGTTAGGTAAAGTCCCACTTAAAATTATGTCCCACCTCCTAAAAAGTATTTTTGAATTTACCTTTTATGAAAGTTCTTCCATTGTCATGGGTTTGAATACTGTTTAGTATTGCCTATTCAAGGTCTTTACCTAAATACAAGGTGGACATAAACTTTGTGTGCAATTTATTATGTTAAACTAATTTAAATTGCACACAAACTTTATGCCCACTCTGTATATCAAAGACACCTCATACTCGGTGGTCCAAAACTGAACTCATATGGCTCCCTATTCCAAAACCTGATTAAAAAAATTAAATAATTCTAACAGTTGTATGCAAAAAGTATCAGTGCCTTGATGAGTTGCTCCTTACTCTAAAGGAAACCACTTTCAATTTTTCGCCTTTTATCAGAAATAACATATACTTCCTTATTTGGTTGATTTTAGACACTATGCCTTCCTATTATGACAAAAAATTGTAGCTTTCTATACTCTTTCTATCCAATTCCTTCAGTCTTCCTAAAGTGATTATTTTGTATTTTTATTGCATTCATATTTTTGCTTATTATTTCCTAGTGACTCAAGTAGTGGACTGTGCTTATATTTATTTCTTTACAAATTTTTGTTTTTCCTGATGTTAATCATTACATTGTTTGTTTCTCTTAGCTTTCTTTGAGTCTCTGGATAAATATCACATCATCCCATGTCTTTGTAAAAATACTTCCAATATTGTTTCATTTCCACATCTCATAGTACCTAGAACTGGAGGCTTTCTAGGATTCTGTGAGAGCAGTTTTACGTGTCACTGATTCTTTCCCTCTAGGAATTCACGATTTCCCCTGCTCTGCTGGGTTATGTAGCATTCTTCCATTAACATTGTTTTCTTCATTGTTTGATTATTCTTTCCATCTCAGTTTTTATTTATTTGTAATATAATAAAATATGGAATTTGTGTTGCTGTTTCTTTCTGAAATAGGGTTGAAGATGTTGAGATTAAGTTGAAATTCATAGGTGAGCTTTAAGTAGAGGATTCTCATATTTGTTTGGAAGTAGCATCTTTCTGTCAGTAGTGCAGAGAAAGTGAATCTTGGGGGTGGGGATTGAGTTAGGTTCAAGGACTATAATAGGTAAGAGGATAACAGATTGGAGAAAGTTGGCAATGTGAAGATGGAGAGAATTGTCCTGATGAGAAATAATTAGGAGAAGAATCAATAATTCTTAGTAAGTAATTGGATGTGAACATGAGAAAGAGGTTGGAGAGATGATGCCCTGGTTTTTAGCATGGGAATATGGGCAGATGGTAATGCCATTTATGACAGCAGAGGGTGCTGGAAGGGAATCAGGTTTTGAAATTTGGAGCCATATGAGTTTAGTTTTGGGCCACTGAGTTTGAGGTGTCTTTGATGTATTTAGGTAGAGACACTGAATAAGCAATATTAAATGGTATTTGAATCCATGACCGTATAAGAAGTGTATTAAAATAGAGATTTAGAGGAGAAAAGGGGAATTGGATCTCATTGTCATAAGTGTCAACATTTGTTGACTGGATAGAAAAAAAGAGAACCCTATTAGGATATCTGAAAAGCCATTAAAGAGGAAGAAAGTATGGTGTCAAAGAAGACTAATGAAGAGGGTTTATCCAGTATTAAGTATGGTAGACTAAAAGTATCCTTTGGTGACATAAATGCCATTGAAAGGTAGAATTTCTGTGGGATGGTAAGAGTGGAATCTAGGTCATAGTGGGTCGAGGAGTAAGAGAGAGATGAGGAAGTGGAAACTGGATATGGAATATGTTTTCAAATTGTTTGATTATTAAAGTGAGGAGAGAAAGCTCAGTAGCTAGAAAGAAATGTGGTATTAAGGTAAGCTTCTTTTTAGTTATTTTCTAATGTGTAAAGATATTTAAGTTGCTTAAATGTTAATGGATAGCCAAATGAAAGTAGAGATAAATGATGTTAATGAGTAGAAATCAATGATAGCATGAGGTCCTTGAGAAAGGGTGAGGAATGGTCTAGATAGTGTAGGTATACAGCTTAAGATTGGAAGAGGGACACCACATCCAGTGTGGTGAGTGGATATGGTGGAGGGTGTGGTAAATGGATTGGTTGACAAAAAGCCGAGTGAGTTCTTATGGCTTCCATTTTTTTCTGTGAAGGAATGGAATTCAAGGTTGTATGCATGGAGTGAGGGAAGAAATTGTGGGATCAGAGATTTGAGAAATGGGGCAAAGATTTGAAATAGCTGATCTATTGGGCTGAAGAGTATCCTTCCAAAGTACATGTTCACATGGAACCTAAGAATGTGATTTTATTTGGAAATAGGGTCTTTGCAAATGTGTGAGTTTGGAAGATGTCATATTTGGTTAGAGTGGGCCGTAAACCCAATGACTGGTATCCTTTTAGGAAAAGAAACACAACAACACAGATAAACACAGAAGGAAGATGGCCATGTGGAGAGGTGAAGAGAAACATGGGGAGCACATCACCTGAAGACAGAGGTAGAGAGTGGACTGTTGCATCTACAAGCCAAGAAATGCTGAGGTTTGCTGGCAACCACCAGAAACCAGGAGAGAAGTAGGGAATAGATTCTCCTGCAGAGCTCTTGGAAGGGACCAACCCTGGTTAAAGCTTGATTTAGGACTCTGGCATCCAGAACTATGAGAGAATAAGTTTCTGTTGTTTTCAGCCGCCCAGCTGGTAGCAATTTGTTATAGCAGCCTTGGGAAACTGATACATGGAAAGTGACAAATGGCTCGGCACCTGTGGCTCAAGCGGCTAAGGCGCCAGCCACATACACCTAAGGTGGCGGGTTTGAATCCAGCCCAGGCCTGCCAAACAACAATGACGGCTGCAGCCAAAAAATAGCTGGGCGTTGTGGCGGGCACCTGTGGTCCCAGCTACTTGGGAGGCTGAGGCAGGACACTCGCTTGATCCCAGGAGTTGGAGGTTGCTGTGAGCTGTGATGCCATGGCACTCTACCCAGGGGGATAGCTTGAGGCTCTGTCTCAAAAAAAAAAAAAAAAAAAAAAAGAAAGTGACAGATGAGGAGTACATCAAGGAAACAAAAGATTGACAGCAGTGTCCAGATCTTAGTTGAGGTTGAGGATCCTGAATTTATGTTGGCCACAACCATATAGCATCCCAGGTTGCTGGAGGTGAATAGATTTTGTCACGCATATGCAGGGCATGGACAAGGTGGCAACGATTGTTTCAGCAAGTGGATGCAAAGTTGATTAACAATGGAACAAAATATGGTTAGGGGAGTGGTCACAGACATAAGGTGACTGACAGGACAAGGACAATACTGAGGTGAAAGGAACAGTTGAAAAATAGCTGTAGAGAGAAAAATCGAAGAACTCAAAATAAGAGGTGAGAGAGTAAGAGGACTGAATTTGTGAGTTCATAGCTGGAGCAGTTCTAGCCCATGGCAAATTCTAGGATGTGACTAGTGTATGGTGGAGATGACAATCATGGGAAATGAAAGTTTCAGGGCCAGAAATTTAGATAAGCCATACACACTGTAGTAAATACTTCATTTCCTGGTGGTTCCCATCTTTAATCAATCCCAATGCTTTCAACAAAAATATAGTAAACTGAATTTAAAAACACAATATAAAAAATAATGTAATAGTCTCTTTCTTATTTAGTTCCACGAAGAAAGTGGGCTTCATGTTTTAAATCAATGAAATCACTTAAATAAGGATGAATTCTGTTTTTCTTTTTTTGAGACTGAGTCTCATTCTGTTGCCCTGGGTAGAGTGCTCTGACATCGTAGCTCACAGCAACTCCTGAGCTCATGTGATCCTTCTTGCTTTAGCCTTCTGAGTAGCCGGGACTATAGGCACTTGCCACAATTCCTGGCTAGTTTTTCTGCTTTTAGGTCTTGCTCTTGCTCAGGCTTGAACACATGAGCTCAACCAAATTGCCCTCCTCAGTCTTTTGGAGTGCTAGTATTACAGGTGTGAGCCACAATTCCCAGCCCTGGTTGAATTCTATTTTAAAACTTAAAAATGGGCTTGAAATGTTTCAGAATTAAATTCATCCTCAACACACTCAAGGAAGAATTTTCAAATATAATACACTTTGTCTTTCTTCTAAAATGACAAATGACTGGTACCAATTACAAAGTGGCCAATGTCCTATTTGTAGACCTTAAAACATACACCAAAAATGACTGTAATTGGTTGTGTGATCACATTTTCATTTAATGAGTGACAGTGAGGTAATTTTATTGACTCTAATAGTTTCAATACTTGTGAGTGCTAAAAAAGCATGCAATACCACAGATGATAAAATATATAATATAATTTGAAAATACCCTATTGGGGTACAGATGGTCTTACCCATACAAGAGTGGCATTTATTATATTTTCCTAATTCTAAAGTTATCCTTCAACTCATGAGAATAGTTAAAGAAACTGAGATGAATACTTTGTAGGAGAGAAGAATAGGGCTGAGATAATAATTGCTTTCACATAATAAAAGGCCTATCACCATTAGCACCATTTTTTTACTCTGCGGAGCAGAGTCCCCCTGCAATGGGTCAACATGATGCCCCGAGGAACTCTGAGACTCAAAACTATCCCCCCGCGGTCCCAGCCCCAGGCTTGGTGAATGTATCACTCCTGCTGAATGGTAAGATATTGCTTTTATGAGATTGTATGCTACTGGCCAACCAGCATGATGCTGAGACACTGATTTTTGGTGACTCTCATTTCCATAAGAAAACAGCATTCAGAGGCTGGTATACCAATGATCCTTGGTCAACCCTTGTGCTTGAGTCATGTGTGACTCACACACCAGCTCTTGCCAAGTCTCATTCTTACCACTGTGATCCTCCAGACTGTAACACCTGAGGGTAGACCTCTGTCCTTCCACCACTGGCATCCAGTGTGGTGAACACATCTCCTCCACAGGCTCTGTGCCATGTGTCAGGGAGTCCTCCAGATTTGGCTATGCTTGTCCTCTTTTAGGCAGTTCTGAGGATTTTGCTCCACAATTCTAATGTATCCTTATCAATATTATATTTTGACTTCAGTTGATGTTGAACAGGTTATATTCCCTTAAACAGGTCTTAAGCCATGCCAGGTAAGGGATAGACCCTTCCTCTTATTCTCCACTAAGGCCGTTCACTTATCCTTCCTGGTGGTGTGTGTAGAATGCAGGGGTGCAGTCAGTATTGAAAGAGATAACATTCTAGGAATGTAGCAATTATGTTTTATTTCCAGTGCTCTCCATTGTTTTTTATAGACTTGTACTTCCATCTGGTATTACTTTTCTTCTGCCTGAAGGATTTCCTTTAACTTTGTTTTTTTGGTGTGTGTGTCTGTGTTGCAGGTAAGCAGGAGATAAATGCTTTCAACTTCTGGAGAAGTTTTTGCTTCACCTTTGTTTTCAAAGGCATTTTCATTGGGCATAGAATTCTAGGCTGACAGTTTTTCTGTTAGTGCTTTAAAGGTGTTACTCAGCTGTCTTCTGCTTTGCATTGTTTCCAGTGAGAATCCCACAGTCATCCTTACCTTTGTTTTTCTGTAGGTAGTGTCCCAAATGAATTTAAGATTTTTTAAAATCACTTATTGTGAGCAATTTGATTACCATTGTGATAACTGAGCCCCCTACCCTTGAAAAAGAAACTTTCCCTGAAGTCCCAGCTCCTTCAAGGGTGGGGAGGATAAATTCTGAGAAGAAGCTTGAAGATAAAGAAGTATGTAGGGAGGAGTGGACTCCAGAAAAAGCCCCTGGTGGAAAGTCCCAAGTTCTTGGAAATTTTCTCAACTTTTCTACCTCCACCCTGAACTATGTAACCCCCAATGTGACCCTGATTTAATGTAACCCCTGCCCTGAGCTAACTGCAATGTTTGGCTTCTGTTTATGCTTGCTTACTGAGGTATGCAGAAAATAAGGTATAAATAAACCACCTGCCCTTCATTCAGTGCTGCTTGCTTTCCACAGCAACAGCCCCCTGAGCAGGTGTAATAAAATTCTACTTAATTATTGCATCAAGTGGGGTCTGAGTCTCTTTCTCAGCTGTGCGAGTCACAACACCATGTACTTTTATATTATTTTCTTCATGTTTCTTTTGCCTGGAGCTTGTTAATGTTTCATAGATCTCAGAGTTTATAGTTTTCATTAAATTTATAAAACTTTTTTTTTCCAAGCAAAGGATTTACTTGGGATAATATACAAGCAGTAGAATTGCAATTTGGGGCACACAAAGTAGGGAAGCCCTTGGATGTGTCTGACGAAGAAAGGAATGGCTGGGATTTTATTGGGGTAAAAGAGAAAGGTTATATAAGTTATTTTGGCAGGTGCGAATTCTACCACTGAACCACAGACACTGTGGTGTAAGTTTTTTTAAAAAAGTGTTCAGGGCTCGGTGGCTGTAGCTCAGAGGTGACAGCCACATACACTGGAGGTGGCTGTAGGTAGGGTGACAGCCACATACACTGGAGCTGGCAGATTTGAACCCAGCCCAGGCCTGCCAAACAATAACGACAGCTACAGTAAAAAATAGCCAGGTGTTGTGACAGGCACCTGTAGTCCCAGTTACTTGGGAGGCTGAGGCAAGAGAATCGCTTAAGCCTAAGAGTTTGAGGTTGCTGTGAGCTCTGCACTCTACTGATGGTGACAAACTGAGACTCTGTCTAAAAAAAATATACCCATATACATGGTATATATATAAAAATGTACCTATATACATAGGTACCAGCCATGTCTCATAGGAGCTGGCAAGCTCTGATTGACGAGTGGCAGCAGTTACAAGATAAGACTTACAATCTTAAAGTTGTTACAGGCAATTGTGGTTCTGGATGAAGCTTTCAGGACAGTTTCTGAAACAGATATTTGGGACCAGAGTGTTTTTTCCTGTGCTTCAATACTATTTTATTTATTTATTTTTTTAATTTGTAAATTTTTTTTTTTTTTTTTTGCAGTTTTTGATGGGGCTGGGTTTGAACCCACCACCTCTGGCTTATGGGATCGGCACCCTACTCCTTTGACCCATAGGCGCCGCCCAATTTGTAAAATTTTTGATCATTATTACTTCCAGTATTTTTTTCTTTACACCCCCTTTCCTTGAGACTAACTTAGATATTAGACTTCTTGACATTTTCTTATAGACCATTGATGCACTTTTCATTAAAAAAAAATTTCTGTTTTCTCTTCAGATAGCTTCTATTGCCATGTCTTCAAGTTCATTAATCATTTTTCTGTAATATGTAATTTGCTGACAATCTCATTCATTATACTTTTTTATTTCACATATTATAGTTTTCATGTTTAGAAGTTTTCTGTAGTTTTCACGTCTAGAAATTTTTTATATCTTTTATATTTCTGCTTAACATTTGAACATATAGAATGCTTTTGTAATAATTGTTTTAAGGTGTTTCTTTCTTTCTTTCTTTTTTTTTTTTTTGAGACAGAGTCTTTCTATGGTGCCCTTGGTAAAGTGCCGTGGCGTCAGAGCTCATAGCAACCTCTTGGGCTTAAGCTATTCTCTTGCCTCAGCCTCCTAAGTAACTGGGCCTATAGGCCCTTGTCACAACACCCAGCTATTTTTTTGTTTCAGTTGTCATTGTTGTTTAGCAGGCCCCAGCTGGGTTTGAACCTGCCAGCCCTGGTATATGTGGTCGGTGCCATAACCACTGCGCTACAGGTGCCAAGCCTGTTTTAAGGTGCTTACATGTTAATGCTAACATCAGTGTCAGCTCAGGATTGGTTTCAGTTGATTGATTTTTCTTCTCATTATGGGTCTTATTTTCCTCCTTCTTTGTATGCCTAGCATCTTTGAGTGGATAGCAGCTATTACGAATTTCCCATTTTCTGTGCTGGATATTTCTGTGTTCTGATAAGTATTCTTATACCTTTTTTTTTCCCCCTGAAATGCAGTTATGTTACTTGAAAACCATTTGATTTTTCAGATTTTGCTTTTAAGATTTATTAGATAAGCCTGGAGTAGTATTTAGTCTAGGCTAATTATTCCCAGCTACTGAGGCAAGACCTTTTGTCAGTACTCTGTTCAATGTCTCTTGCATTATGGAATTTTCTAGTATGACTGGTAGGGACAGGCACTATTCCAAGCCTTGTGTAAACACTGGGTACTGTTCCCTAAGACTCTTTCAGGTTATTCTTTCTCTGTCCATGTGCAATTGTCTTATATATGTATATTGGTAAGCATTCCATAGAATTATCAAGGAAGACCCTCTGAAGATCTGAAGAATGTCTTTCTATGTATCCCTCTCTTTTCTGGCACTCTGTCTTATAACCTCTAGCTGCCTTGGTCTCTTCATACTCTTAACTCTATCTCCTCAACTCAGAGAGCTTGTCAGTTTCCTCCCTAGATCACGGCCTGGAAGCTTCTCAAGGAAGCTGTCTGGGTTGCTTATAGGGATCATCATGTCTGTTTTCCACCTTTTAGAAGTCCTTGTCTTTTGTTGCCTACTATCTAACATGTTGAAAACTGTTGTTTTATATATTTTTGTCTGGTTTTATTTGTTGGTTTCAGGTGGGAGGATAAACCTAGGCTGAAGCTGCCTATCTTTTATGGGCTGTTAGTTTGTGAGGATCAATGCAGTAATGTACTACTCATTGGATGGAATTAAATTTGATTCTCACTTTTTCAGAAGGATGTTTTTTGTTATTTTTGATGGAAGAAGAAAGTATCTAAGATCTCCTTTTTAAAAATTTACACTAATCGTGGACTTTTTTCATAATAATCTAAGAAAAGGAGATAATTACTGAGACACTGTAATCAGAGCCTGATGAATCATGCAACTTGTTTTACTTCTTTCAGCGTGAGCCTTTATAAAGGGAAGTGTTGAAAGGATTTGTGATTAGAGGTGTGATCTGGTCACCTCTCCTGAGTTAGTAACTATTGATAACACTACCCACATTCATAACTTAGAATGAGGAGAGAGAGAAGACGAGCTTTCTTTTTGGTAGAAGTCTGTAGACTTATTTCCACACATGACAGCAGTAAGTGGTAGAGAATGGTTGAATTTAGTTATACATCCGGTTATTTTGAAAACAATTCTGTAATTCCTTCCAATAATTGATTAAATATTTGAAATGTGTGTGTGTGTGTTCCTAAATTCTTTCTACTTACCTGCGGTAGAATTGGTAGAGTAATTGTATGAAATTAAATCAGTAATGAGAGGAACTGAGGGAAATGCAAATCTCAACATCTTTAATGACACTATAATGTTAGAAAAATTTCCTTTTTGGTTTTTATTTTAAGGAATGTGAAAGATTTTAATGCTTGCATACTGTTGTGACTTGATTCAAACTTTTGCTCTTTATGGCTCTCTTGTTTTAAACAATGAATATTCTTAAGATCTCTTTAGTATCTTTATTTTATTTTATTATTTTTTTTGAGACAGAGTGTTACTATATTGCCCTTGGTAGAGTGCCATGATGTCACAGCTCACAGTACACTTAAACTCTTGGGCTTAAGTGATTCTCTTGCCTCAGCCTCCCAAGTAGCTGGGACTACAGGTGCTCCACAATGCCTGGCTATTTTTCTGTTGCAGTTGTCATTGTTGCTTAGCTGGCCTGGGCTGGGTTCAAACCTGCCAGCCTTGGTGTATGTGGCTGGTGCCATAACCACTGTACTACGGGTGCCGAACATATTTATGTATTTTTTTGAAG
>CAUYTI010104627.1:0-24292 GCA_963575145.1 Galago senegalensis
ATTTATGCATATGTGGGGTACAATGTGTTGATTTTTTTATACAATCTGACATGCTTACATCAAACCAATCAACATAGCTTTCACGTCATTTACTTGATTATTGTGTTAAGACATTTATGTTCTACACTTGACAGATTTGACTTGTATCCTTGAAATATGCTCCAAAGATGTGGTCCTGCTATTTACTGTCCCTCTATCAACTTTTCCTCTGTCAAACCTCCCTACGCCCCTCCCTTCCCACTCCTTTTCTCTCCATCCTGGGCTATAGTTGTGTTCTATCTTTCATAAGAAAGTGTGGGTAAATATAAGTTGGTTTCATAGAATAACTGAGTGCATTAAAGGTCTGATAACCCAATGTAAATTCTTGTTTGGTTTATCAAAGATCAGGTGGCTGTAAGATGTTAGTTTCACCTCATGGTTTTCTGTTTGGTACCAAATGTCAGTGTCTCTGTTTTTTGCCAATACCATGCTGTTTTGATCACTATGGCCTTGTAGTATAGCTGAAAATCTGGTAGGGTGATATGCTGGATTGCCATGGCTATATGTTTTTTTTTTTTCTGGAATTGCCTTGGCTATACAGGTTTTTTCTGATTCCATACAAAATGAAGAATAATTTTTTCCAAATCTTAAAAATATGATGATGGTATTTTATATATTTATTTTTATTAAATAATAACTGTGTACATTTATGGGGTACAATGTGTTGATTTGATATACAATGTGGAATGCTTACATCAAACTGATTAACATAACCATCACCTCACTTATTTATTTGTCATGGTAAGACATTTATATTCTACTCTGAGTAGTTTTGAAATGTATCATTGCATTGTGCACAATAGGTGAAGTCCCACCAAACACCCCCCTCCTCCCTAACTCCCACCTTCCCTGCCCTATAACTCCTCTCCTCTTCTTCTTTCTGGACTATAGTTATGTTTTATCATTCACATAAATGTGTAGGTAATTATATATTGGTTTCATAATAGTATTGAGTACATTGGATACTTTCCTCCCCATTCTTGAGATACTTTACTAAAAAGAATATGTTTCAGTTCCATCCAGGTTAACATAAAAGATGTAAAGTCTTTGTCCTTTTTATGATTGCATAGTATTCCATAGTATACAAATACCACAATTTGTCAATCCATTCATGTGTTGAGGGGCATTTGGGCTGCTTCCATGACTTGGCAATTATGAACTGGGCTGCAATAAACATTATGGTGCAAATTTCTTTCTTGTGAAATGATTTTTGATCATCTGGGTATACACCTAGTAGAGGAATTGTAGGATCAAATGGTAGGTCAACTTTTAGTTTCTTGAGAATTTTCCAAACTTCTTTCCAAAAAGACTGTATTGCTTTGCATTGCATTACCACCAGCAGTGTAGAACTATTCCCTTCTCTCCACATCCATGCCGACATCTGTAGTTTTGGGATTTTGTTATGTGGGCTACTCTTACTGGAGTTAGATGATATCTCAAAGTGGTTTTGATTTGCATTTCTCTGATGATTAAAGATGATGAATATTTTTTCATGTGTAGGCCATGCTACTGTTTTCTTCAGAGAAGCTTTTGTTCAAGTCTCTTGCCCACAATGAAATGGAATCACTTGTTCTTTTCTTATTAATTAGTTTGAATTATCTGTCGATTCTAGTTAATCAAACCTTTGTCAGAAACATAACCTGCAAAAATCTTCTCTCATTCTTTAGGCTGTCTTTTTGTTTAGCTTGATCACCTTTTCTTGCCTTATTGTGTTGGCTAAGACTTCCATTACAATGTTAAAAAGCAGTGGAGACAATGGGCAACCTTGCCTGGTTCCTGATCTGAGTGGAAATGTTTTCAATTTTACTTCATTCAATATGATAGTGGCTGTGGGTTTGCAGTAGATGGCCTCTATCATTTTACAAAATGTCCCTTCTATACCTATTTTCTTAAGTGTTCTGATCATGAAAGGATACTGGCTATCATCAAAAGCTTTTTCTGCATCAATTGAGAGTATCATATGCTCTTTGTTTTTTATTTTATGTGATGTATTATATTTATAGATTTATGTATATTGAACCAACCTTGAGACCCTGAGATGTAACCACCTTGTTCACAGTGTATAATTCGTTTGATGTGTTACTAGATTCTGTTTGCTAGGATCTTATTGAATATTTTTGCATCTATATTCACGAAGATACTGGTCCATAATTTTCTTTGCTTGTTGGGTCTTTTCCTGGTTTGGGGATCTGGGTGATATTTGCTTTATAGAATGTGTTGGGGAGTTTTCCTTCTTTTTCTATGTTTTGGAAAAGGTTATGTAATATAAATACTAGTTCCTCTTAAAAGGTTTAGTGGAATTCTGGTCTGAAGCCATCTGGTCCCAGACTTGTCCTTTTGGGAAATTTCTTATACTTGATGCTATATCAGTGCTTGATATAGGTCTATTTAACATTTCTAATTCTTTCTGGCTAAGTTTAGGAAGGTGGCATGCTTCCAAGTATTGGTCTATTTCCTTCAGATTGTCACATTTCTGAGAATAGAATTTTTTGTAGTATTCATTAAAGAGTTTTTGAATTTCTGAATTGTCTGTTATTATTTCACCTGTGTCTTTCTGATTGATTATATTATGGATTTTACTTTTCTGTTTCTTTTCAGGTTTGCCAAAGGTTTATCAATTTTGTTAACTTTTCAGAAAAACAACTTTGTGATTCATTCATCTTTTGAGTAATTCTTTTGTTTTTAATTTCATTTAATTCTGCTCTAATTTTGGTTATTTCTTTTTTTCTGCTGGGTTTGGGTTGGAATGATCTTCTTTTCCGGTTGCTTGAGATGTCCCGTTAAGTTGTTGACTTTCTCTCTTTCCATTCTCTTGAGGAAGGCTTGCAACGCTATTCCTTCTCTTGCCTAATTGTATTGTCTAGAACTTCCAGCAGTATATTGAATAGTAGTGGCAACATTGTCTGGTTCTAGTTCTAAGTGGAAACGCTTTACTTCATTCAGCGTAATATTGGCTATGGGTTTGTTGTAGATGGCTTCGATCGGTTTAAGAACTGTACCACCTTTGCCTATATTCTTCAGAGTTCTAATTAGAAAAAGATGCTGAATTTTATCAAACGCTTTTTCTGCATCTATTGAAAGGACATATGGTCTTTTTTTTTTTGATATGGTGAATTACACTTATGAACTTGCTTAGGTTAAACCAGTCTTGCGCCCACCACAATGCCGAGCTATTTTTTTGTTGCAGTTTGGCTGGGGCTGGGTTTGAACCTGCCACCCTTGGTATATGGGGCTGGTGCCCTACCCACTGAGCAACAGGCACCACCTTGAATTTTGTGTTTATCTTTCAAATTTTTTAAAATCAACTTTTGTGAAAACATGGATAAGTAAAAAATTTATGTTATTTTGAACATGAGTTCTGTCATGGAATTTATGCAGCACAGACAGCTTGAAATATCAACAAAGTTTTGGGAAAGGATGTGGCTAATGAACACACAGAACACTGATGGTTGAAGAACTTCTGTTCTGATGATTTTAATCTTGAAAATGAGCCACTTGGGTGACTTGTGACCAAGGTGGATAAAAATGAGCTGAAAGCTATAGTGGAAGTGAATCCATCTCAATTTATGTATGAATGAGCAGCAAGACTTGATGTTACTATTCCAGCAATATTGGAACATTTGAAACAAATTAACAAGATAAAGTAGATGGACAGATGAATTATGCATAAATTAAATGAGCATCAGAAAAGAAATTGTCTGGAAGCTCGCCTTTTTCTGCTATCATGATATAAAGATGAACTATTTCCAGGCCATGTTGTTATGCGTGATGAAAGATGGATTATTTTTGACAATTTAAGTGTTTGGCACATGGTTGGATAAATATGAAATGATGAAACACAGTCTAAAACTTAATATATGTCAAAAAAAATAAGGGTTTCTGTTTGGTGGTCCAGCATTGATGTTATCCACTGCTTCTTGAGACCTGGTCAGTTGATTATAGCAGATGTCTACTGCAACCAGTTCACCAAAATTATGAGGATGTCTGTGATTGAGTGGCTGAGATTGGTCATAGAGAAAGGCTAAATCTCTTGTGAGACAGTATTCAACTACCTGTCACACAAACAACACTGCTCAAACTACAGAAGGGGGACTTGGAAACTCACTGTCACCCACTGTATTAGTCAAATCTGACTACCACTTCTTCCAGGCTTTGGAACCCTTATTTTAGGGAAAAATATTCAATTATTGGGAAGCTGAGAAAAATTCCTTTCATAGTTTCATTACCATTCACTCTCCAGGCTTCTTCACTGCTGATATAAACAAGCTACCATGAAGATAACAAAACTGTGTCAATACTTAAGACACATACATTGATTAATTATATAGCTTCTTGTTTGAGATATGGTCAACTAAAATATTGATTTAAAAATCATACACTTCAGTTGATTAACTTGAGTTCTCTGTAGATTCTAGTTATCAACCCTTTGTCAGATTGGTACCTGCAAATATCTTTTCCCATTCTGAAGGTTGTCTTTTTGCTTTACTTGCTGTGTCCTTAGATTTACAGAAGCTTTTCAGTTTAATTAAGTCCCATTTATTAATTTTTGCTGTTGTCGTTGTGATGGCTGCTGAAGTCTTTGTCATAAAATCTTTCTCCAGTTCAACATCATCAAGAATTTTCCACACTCTTTCTTCTAAGATTTTTATCATTTATCATTTCATGTCTTAGATTTAAGTCTCTTATCCATCCCGAGTCAATTTTTGTAAGGGGTGAAAGATGTGGTTTGAGTTTCAGTCTTTTACATATGGTTATCTGGTTCTCTCAGCACCATTTGTTGAATAGGGATTCTTTCCCCCACTATATGCTTTTGTTTGATTTATCAAAGATCAGATGGCATGTAGAGACTGGTTTCATCTCTTGATTTTCTTTTCTATTCTATATAAGTAAACAATCTCATGTACTTCTGGGTAAGAGATATGAATAGAACTTTCTCTGATGAAGACAGACAAATGGCTAACTAACATTTGAAAAAATGCTCAACATCCCTGATTATCAGAGAAATGAAAAACAAACCCACCCTGAGATATCACCTAACCCCAGTGAGAATGGCCCACATCACAAAATCTCAAAATCGAAGATGCTGGCCTGGATGTTGAGAGAAGGGAACACTTTTACACTACTGGTGGGACTACAAGCTAATACAACCTTTTTGGAAGGAAGTGTGTAAAATCCTCAAAGAACTCAAATTAGACCTCCATTTGATCCTGTGATCCCATTACTAGGTATCTACCCAGAAGAAAAAAAAATCATTTTATGATAAGGACATTTGCACTAGACTGTTTTATCACAGCTCAATTTATAATCACCAAAAATGTGGAAACAACGTAAATGTCCACCAACCCAGGAATGGATTTGTATACAATGGAATACTATTCAGCCATTAAAAGATGGAGACCTTACATCTTTTGTATTAACCTGGATGGATGTGGAACACATTCTTCTTAGTAAATCATCACAAGAATGTAGAAGCAAGAATCTAATTTACTCAATTCTAGTATGAAGGTAGTAGATGATCTAACACAAGGTGTTAGGTAGAAGAATGAAGGATTTGGAAGGGGAGGAAGGGGATGGGGTGTCATGGTGTATAGTGGGACACAACTACAAGAGGAACTTTACCTAACAACCACAATCAGTGTAACTTAATTCTTTGTACCCTCAATAAATCCCAAACAATTAATAATAAGTTTTATACACTGAGTATGAATGGAACAGAAAAACAAATCATACATTTATATTTAATGATGTAATACTACATTTTATTCATTGCTTCATCAGTAGGAAGACATTTGGACTGTTTCTACTCTGTAAGGACATTTGTGTATATGTTTTTTTGTTAGACAACTGTTTAAAATTCTCTTGGGAGGGGAAAGATGGGTGGATGACTAGAGGCAGATTTCACCAGAAGCTCTTGTCCAGAAGGAAAAAAAAGTGGACTGAAGTGAACTTGGAGAAGTTGAAATTGGGGTTGAACACAATGGAGGAGCAGTTGAAATTGGGGTTGAACACAGGAGCGGAAGTCAAGATGTGCAGCATTCTCACTAAGACAAACCACAAGGGTAAGTGAGAAGGAAGAGATCAGAGACCAGGTATGGAGGGACTAGACTTAAAGAGTCTCATGCAGAAAGGGATCAGAGACACCCTCCCATCTGGGGGATCTTGCTGTAAGCTTTCTGTGAGCAGGGAACAGAGGACTTTTCATCTCACTCCACAGTAGAAAGCCATGAAGTCCTAGTTCTCCTGCACCTAGGCATTTACACCTCTGAATCTCCATCCTTTGGAGATGTGGCACAAAAGTGAACACATTTTCCTTCCACAGCCTTGAGCCCACAGCTCATCATCTCTCTGGTTGCTTGGCAGTCTGCCCCTTGCAGAAGCCAGACATTCAGTGCTTGGGCAGGTGTTATGCTGTCTCTGTCCAAACAGCCTGGGGAGTCTGCCTATCCTCAGGCAAAAGGCAAAAGAGACCACAACCACAGAAGTGAAGATTTCAAAGTCCACTTTCTCCTTCACTAGAAGCAGCTGGATTCTTAACTGGCCATAGGTGGAGAGAGAGAAGGGTCCTTCTCCCTCAGCATGTCTGACAGGACCTCTGAGGGTCCTCTGCATTGTATGGTCTGGTGAGCCACGCGCAACCCACCCTCTGCTGTAAGAGGAAATTGTGGGTCAGCTGCACTGACTTTGGCATGGTGTAGTCCCCTCTTTGGTCTCTCTCTGGCTAGAAGGGACCTTTCCCCTGCGCTCTGGAGAGGCTTTTCCTGGCATCTGTGCCTGGCACCCCCCAGCTCTCCTCCTGATGACTTGGACAGAGACAGACCTAGCCTCAGACCACTCCCAGGGAAGTGCCAGGAAACAGAGTACGGGCAGTGGATCCTGTACCCCAGCCAGAGGTGATGGCTGCATTGTATCCAGTCCCCTAGTAGGACTCTAGGGAGAGGAGGAGTTTGCCTTTTTGAATTTGCACAAGGGACGTTTGCACCATAGGAATGGGATCAGTCTAGGTAGTCTACAGATCCCCTACCTCCAGCTGCCAGTGGGAAGCCACAGTGACTCCAGTGAAAAAATACAACTCTTTTAAATTGAGTGGAGAGTAGGCTGATATCAGGACAGAAACAGTGCTAACTGGGTGACTCCCCAAGCCTAGCCTATGACGTTCAATGGAGGTCCAAGCTCCAATGCTACCACACCCAACTTGAAGAAAGCAAGTCCAACCCTCAGACAATCTCATGCTGTAACCCCCAAAGGGAGCTTTGTGAGGCTGTGTGGGAGGGGCTGCATATAAACTCTCTAACTCATTTCAATAGTCAGACATGAAGGGTGGTGCACACCATATCCTGGATCCTCTGGATTTGATTTTACCCTGTCAATTTTAGGTCTCTGGGATGCTGCCTGAGGATCTCCAATTAGATTATCTATCAATATCTATTTAGGGCCAACCCAATTTTAATGGAGGTACAACTGAAAATACCATTTATAGAGAAATTGTTAAAATATCAGAAATAGAATTCAGAATATGGATGGCAAATAAGATGAATGGAATTGAGGAGAAAATGGAAAAGGAGATCCAAAAAGAAGTCCAAAAACTGTCTAAGGATTTAGTGAAATTAAAGATAAAGTCACCAAGGATCTGAATATAATTAGGAAGGATATAGCAGCACTTAAGGAACTTAAAGAGGCAGTCAAGGGACTTCAAAACATAGTTGAAAGTCTCAGAAATAGAGTAGAACATGGAGAAGAAAGAATCTTAGAAATTGAAGACAAAAATTCTCAACCCAATCATTCAAAGAAGCATTCAAAAAGAGAATAAATGCAGAGCTTTCCCTGAGAGAGTAATGGGAGTATTCAAAAAAAAATCAAACATTTGAATTATAGGGATTCCTGAAAAGGAAGATAGTCCAAATGGCACAAGAGGCATACTTCATGGTATCATGGTAGAGAATTTCCCAAGCATGCAAGAGACCCAGAGATCTAGATACTAGTTTCAGAACCCCCTCTCAACTCAATCCAAACAAATCAACTCTTAGACACATTAACCTGGCCAGAGTCAAAATGAAAGAGAAAATTCTTCAAGCAGCCAGGCATAAGCAATTTCTTATCTACAATGGGAAAAATATCAGGGTAACAGTGACTTCTCAAATGAAACCTTTCAAGCCAGGAGAGGATGGTCATCACCCTTTAACCTTCTTAAATAAAATAGTTTTAAGCTCAGGGTTCTGTATCCTGGTAAATTAAGTTTCATTTTTTATGGAGAAATCAAACATTTTCCTAACATGCAAACATTGAGGAAATTTGCCTCAATAAGAACAGCTCTATAGAAAGTATTCAGACCTGTTCTGAACCACTGTTCTATACCAACCAGCATAATAGACCATCAGTAGAGAAACATGCTTAGAAATTAAAGGACAAAACCCTACTTCTACAATGGTTCAAGGAATAAAACTAATCAATAGACCTCCATGGAACAACTTAACAGAACTCCACCTTACTTATCAGTTCTCTCAATGGTTAGTTAATGGTTGAATTCCCCACTAAAAAGACACAGATTGGCAGAATGGATTACAAAAATAAGCTAAATATTTGCTATATTAGGAAACATACTCTAAGGATAAAATAAGACTTAGGGTGAAGGGATGGAAAACAATATTCCAGGCAAAGAGAAATATGTAAAAAACCAGGAGTTGTAGTCTAATTTGCAGATACAATTGGATGTAAACCAACAAAAATAAGGAAAGACAAGGATGGATGCTATATACTGATCAAGAGACACAAGAAGATTTCAATTCTGAACATCTATGCACCCAGCTTAAATGCTTCCAGATATATAAAACAAATCCTAACTGATATGAACAATATGCTGTTCTTCAGCTTCAGAATAGCTGGGGATTTCAACACCCCTCTGCCAGAACAGGATAGATCTTCCAAGCAGAAACTAAATAAAGAAGCAATGTACTTAAACACAACCTTAGAACACCTTAGAACAAATGGGCATAATAGATGTATACAGAACATTTCATCCTAATAAAATTGAATGTACATTCTTCTCATCAGCCCACAGGTCATCCTCTACAATCAGTCATATCTTGAGGCACAACTCAAACCTCAAGAAATTTAAAAGAATTGAAATTGTACCTTCTATTTTCTTGGACCATAACAATAAAAATTGAACTCAACACCAACAGAAATCTTCATACCCACATAAAGTCATTGAAACTAAACAACGTCATGTTGACTGATAGCTGAGTCAAGGAGGAGATAAAGAAATTATTAGATTTCTTGAACAAAGTGACAGTGAGGCCACAGCTATCAAAACCTGTGGGACACTGCAAAAGCAGTCATAAGAGAGAAGTTTATAGTATTAGATTTCTTGATCCAGAAAACAGAGCACAAGTCAGCAACCTAATGGAACATCATCTCAAGCAACTGGATAAAGAAGAGCAATCCAATGCCACTTAGCAGAAGAAAAGAAATAACCAAAATTATAGCAGAATTAAATGAAATTGAAACACAAGAATCATTCAGAAGATAGTGAAACAAAAATTTGGTTCTTTGAGAAGATTAAAATCAATAAACCCATGGCCACACTAATTAGAAATAGAAAAGTAAGATCTCTAATAACTCAACCAGAAACAAAAAGGGAAAATAATAACAGACACCATAGAGATACAAATGATCATCTATAACCATACATAAAATTCTATGCCCCAGCTTGGCGCCCATAGCTTGGTGGTTAGGGCTCCAGCCACATACATGGGAGCTGGTGGGTTTGAACCCGGCCCAGGCCTACTTAACAACAATGACAACTACTAAAACAACAACAAAATGCCTCAGTGTTGTGGCAGGCACTGTAGTCCCAGCTATTTGGGAGGTTGAGGCAAGAGAATTGCTTCAGCCCAAGAGTTTGTGGTTGCTGTGAGCTGTGATGCCATGGCACTCTACCAAGGGTGACATAGTGAGACTCTGTCTCAAAAAAAAAATTCTATGCTCAAAAATTTGAAAACTATTCTATAGTGGAAATAGACCATTAATTGGAATCATACCACCTTCCACAATGATTTAGAAATTTTGAACAGGCATATATTAAGCACCAAAATTGCAATGTTAAGTAACAGTCCTAAAAAGAAAAGTCCTGGACCAGATGGTTTGATACCAGAATTCTAACAACTTCAAAGAGGAATGAGTACCAATATTGCAGAACCTATCGAAAACATAGAGAAGGAAGGCATCCTCCTCTAAGATTTTCTATGAAGCACAAAGCACCCTGATACCAAAACCAGAAAAGAATCAACAAAGCCCCCCAAACTACAGACCTATATCCTTAAGGAATGTCTGTGCAAAAATATTCAATAAGATCCTAGTTAACAGAATACAGCTACACATTAAAAGAAATTATACATCATGATCAGGTGGTTTTTATCCCAGGGATTCAAGATTGGTTCGATATATGTCAGTCCATAAACATAATTCACTACATAAATAGATGCAAAAAGAAAGATCATATGATCTCCCAGTAGATGCAGGAAAAGCATTTGACAAAATTCAGCATCCTTTTTGGTAAGAACACTTAAAGAAATAAGCATAGATACAACTTTTCTTAAACTGATAGAAGTCATCTACAACAAATCCACACCCAATATCATATTGAATGGAGTAAAACTGAAAGCATTTGCACTAAGAACTATAATCAGAGAAGGATGTCTTCTTATTGCCAGTAATATTCAACAGTGCTGAGAGTCCTAGACAATGCAACAAGGCAAGAAAAGGATATTAAAGGCATTCAAATGAGGACAGAGGAGGTCAAATGCTCATTCTTTACTGATGATCTTATACATGTAAAACCCCAGGATCACAACCAGAAGGCTCTTAGAAGTGATTGAACAATGCAGTAAGATCTCAGGATACAAAATCAATGTCCACAAATTAGTATCCTTTATATATGCCAGTAACAGTCAAGTTGAGAGTCAAATCAATGACACAAGACCCTTTACAGTAGTTTCAAAGAAAATGAAATACCTGTGAATATACCTAACAAAGGACACGAAGGATTTCTATAAAGAGAAATATGAAACTCTGAGAAAAGAAATAGCAGAAAACATTAATAAATAGAGGGACGTGCCATGTTCATTTAACTATTAATCAAAATGGTTAAAAATGTCCATATGACTGAAAGTGATCTATGGATTTAATGCAATCCCCATCAAAGCACCAACGTCATACTTTGAAGAACTTGAAAACAAATCTGTAGGCATCACATTACCAGATTTCAGGTTATATTACAAGGCTACAGTGATTAAAACAGCATGGTACTGGCAGAAAAATAGAGATCTATGGAATTGAACAGAGAACTTAGAAATGAATCTAGCCACATATCACCATCTGATCTTTAATAAATCAAACAAAACCATACACTAGGGTGGAAAATATCCCTATTTAATAAATGGTGCTGGGAGAACTGGTTAGCCACATGTAGAAGTCTAAAACTGGACCTGCAATTCTCACCACTGACAAAAATTGACTTTTGTTGGATAAAAGATTTAGATTTAAGACATGAAACAATAAAAACACTAAAACAAATTGTGGGAAAAATTCTTGACACTATCAACCTGGGAAAAGAATTTATGAAGAAGACTCCCTTGGCAATTATAGGAATACCATGGCCAAGCTTTTTTGCACAACCAAGGGTACAATAACTAAAGCAAACAGACAGCTTTCAGAATGGGACACTATTTGCGTGCTATGAATCTGACAAATGACTGAAGAATCTCTAGAATCTACAGAGAACTGAGATTAATCAACAAGAAAAGAGCAAACAATTTCATCTATCACTGGACAAGAGATATGAAAAGAATTTTCTCTGAAGAAGACAGGTGAATGGCCAACAAACATATGAAAAATTCTCATCATTCCTAATCGTCAGAGAAATGTAAATAAAAACCACCCTGAGATATCACCTAACCCTAGTGACAATAGCCCACCTCGTGAAGTCCCAAAGTTGCAATTGCTAATGCGGATGTAGAGAGAAGAGAACATTTTTACACTGTTGGTGAGACTGCAACTAATATAGCCTCCTTGAAAATAAGTATGGAGAATCCTCAAAGAATTTAAACTAGACCCCATTTAATCCCACAATCTCATTACTAAATACCCAGAAGAATAAAAAAATTATTTTATTACAAGGACAATTGCACTAGAATGTTTTTGCAGCTTAATTTACAATTTTCAAGATGTGGAAACAACCCAAGTGCCCATCAACCCACGAATGGATTAACAAACTGTGGCATATGTGTACTATGTAATAGTATTCAGCCACAAAAAACAAAACGGAGACTTTACATCCTTGTATTAACCTGGATGGAGTTGAAGCACATTCTTCTTAGTAAAGTATTCAAGAAAGACTCAGAAGAGGCTAGTACAAATTTCTCAAACTCTTTTTTTCTGCATAGTTAACAGCTTTGAGCATTGGGAGTGCTCTTAGTAGGCACCTCTGTCCCTTTAACATAAACCTATTATTATTATTATTAGAAGTAGTACTTGGTTCCTTTTGGGCCTTATGAGGTGGTCTAGGCTCATCTTGTGTACTTGCTCCAGCATTGGAATAAGCCATTTTTCCAAGGACACTTTTATTATTGGATAGTATTAGAAACAAGAATCTGGGTTCTGTGAGTCATTGTTAGTGTGTTTCTACTTCTAGGCTCTAAGTAGACTAAACAAGCACATCTGCACATCAATACTTACTTGTGTATAATTATTGTTTTAATAATTATTTCTGTATGTATTTATATCTATTAAGTTAAACGTGAGTTTGTACTGATATCTCTGATTCTAATGATGTACTGTATCATATTTCTTTTTTTTATAGGCCAATGGATTTTATTGTAGCAAAGTATAAAAAGTTAATTGATGCAATTTCAGAGTTCACAGCTCAGCTATTCCTTAAGAAACTACCATGTGTTTGGTGTAGGATCAAGGTAGATCATCCACACTTTTCTGTTTTTGTTTTTTTCTCTTTGAGATTATTATTTTTTCTTTTTTCCTTTTTTTTAATTGTTGGGGATTCATTGAGGATACAAAGAACCAGGTTACACTGATTGCACTTGTTAGGTAAAGTCCCTCTTATAATTGTGACCCATTCCCAAGAGGTATGTCACACCCCACAAACCCTCATGTATCATATTTCTTTTAAATTTCATTTCCCAACAGATCCTTGCTTATAAATAGGAATACATTTGATTATTGTAAACTCACAGTTATTTAGGAACCTTCTTTATGTCACACACTATTTTCACTATTTTTGAAATATATCCCTTTATATTTTCTACATACATGATGTCTGTGAATAAGGAAAGTAACAGTTCTTTTCCAATATTTATCCCTTTTATTTCTTTTTAATTCCTCTTTGTGCTGGACAAGACTACCACTATAACCTGAAAGAAAAGTGGTGAGAGTTGACACCCTTGACATCTTTCTTTTACTCTCAGAAGGTAAGTTTTCAGTATTTCACCCCTGAATATGCTTTTATATAATGTGATAGTTATTGAGATATTCATTTTCAGATTGAGGAAGTTCCCATCTAAGTCTGAGCTATTGGAAGTCATTTATTAAAATCATAAATTGGTATTAGGTTTTTTTTTTTAACTGAGTAAGCATCTCTTGATAAGATCATATAGTCTTATTATGTTTTTGGTGAATTATATTTATTTTCCAATGTTAAACCAAAGTAGTATTTCTGAAATATCACTTATTATTTGTTATATACTCCTGGATTTGTTTTTTAATATTTTGTTAGTAATTTTTGCTTCTAAGATAATGGGGATAGAGACCTCTATTTAACTTGTCATTATCAGATTTGGGTCAAGATTTTACAAGCCTCAGAACAAGAATTGGGAAGTGTCCTTCTTTCTCTATCTTCTAAAGGAGTATATATAGTTTGTATAGGTAGTATCTTAGAAGTATTTTGTTCATTTTATCTAAACTTTATAATTTATTTATGAATTTGTTCAGATTACCATTTAAATGTCTATACTGTTTCCTCTTTTTTTTTTTTTTTTTTTGAGACAGAGTCTCACTTTATCACCCTTGGTAGAGTGCCATGGCGTCACAGCTCACAGCAACTTCCAACTGCTGGGCGTAGGCAATTCTCTTGCCTCAACCTCCCAAGTAGCTGGGACTACAGGCGCCTGCCACAACGCCCAGCTATTTTATTGTTGTTGTTGCAGTTTGGCCAGGGCCAAGTTTGAACCCACCACCCCCAGCATGTGGGGCCAGCACCCTACCCACTGAGCCACAGGTGCCGCCCGCCGTTTCCTCTCTTATTCCTTGTATTTGTCATTTGTACTTTCTTTTTATTTTTTGACTCATTTTTCTAGAGGATGATCATAGTCATCAATCTATTCCAAAACTGTCTTACAAGTTTCCTTTATTGTCTTTCTTCTTTTTCTATTTTGTTTCCAATTTTAATTTTCTACTTTATTTCTCTATATATTTTTATTCAATTTTATTTTATTTTTATCTCTTTATGTTGAAGCATGGATAACTTATTTTATCCTTTTTCTCTTTTTTCTGATACAAGCACTTAAAAGTATTTTAATTTCCACAGGTTCACTGCATAGCTGCATCTATTGCATATTTTCATATTTTCTTCACTTTGGGCTAATTTTTCCAATTGCTTTTGTGATTCTTTTCCTTGAAGATCAGTTATTGTGAAGTATGTTTCTTAATGCTGTGTTTTCCAGAATCTGATATCACATATTTTTCTTTAATTCTGTACAGTTCATTAATACAATATAGATAACTTTAGTTTTTAGATATTATGACTAGTAACATCTATGACTTTGACATCCCAGTTTATGACTATCTTGCTGAATGTTTAATGTACATTTAGAAAGAATGTACGTTTTCAGTTGTTGTCTGGAGTATCTTATAAATATCAAATAGGTAATGTTGGTTAATGTATCATTCAATATTTGGTTATCCTCACTGAATTTTCAGCCAATTGCTCTGTAAATGATCAAGAAATGGCTTTTAAAATCTATGATTATGGATTTGTCATTTTGTTCATTTTGCTTTGTCATTTTTTATATGGTTTAGAGGTATGTAACTAATGGTAGACACACTAAGTGGAGTAGTCCTACTTATCCCTAGGGAATGACTGAAACTACAGATAGTCTTAAATATGATTGTCATCAACCAGAACACATTTCTGTTTGTCTTCTATACACAAATTTAATGCTTTTTGTACTTAACTAAGAACTTATCATGCACTGTGGCTATAAATTTTATAGTTTGAAGTGCCACAACAAAGCTTGCACAAATTTCTATTTCCCTCTTCACGATTTCATGGACAGAAGAATATTTGTTCTTAACATAGGTCTTAGCAACCTCAGAATATGATTTTTCTTTCAGTCCTTATTAAGACTAGAACTTTCACCACTTCACTTACAGGAAGCACTACTTGGCTTCTTTATTGTAATTGCCAGCATCTTGAGCTTTGGTGCCATTATTACGTAAAATAAGGGTTACCAAACACAAGTACTGAGATACCATGGCAGTCTGATAAGTGAAATGGCTACTAAGTGACTGACAGGTGGTGTAGACAGCCTAGAGATGCTAGACAAAGGGATGATTCATGTCTTAGGTGGGACAATGTGAAGGTTTCATCGTGCTACTCAGAATGGCACACAATTTAAGACTTATGGGCTGTTTACTTCTGGATTTTTCCATGTAATATTTTCAGATCTCATTTGCGCATAACTAAAACTTGGGAACGGAAACCATGGATAAGGGGAGGCTGTTGTACTCAATTCCAGACCCTGATACTTTAATGGTGGTATGTAAATCACTTACATCAAGGTTAAAAGACAAAATGGTTAAAAATAACTATAGGTACAAACATTTGTTAAGGAATACACAAGTTAAAAAGGTACAAACGGTAACATTAAAAACATAAAATGGAGGCAAGAGTAACAGTATAGAGTTTCTACATATGGTGAAAACTAAGTTGCTACCAGTTTAAAATAACCTATTATAAATACAAGATGTTTTGTGTAAGCCCATAATAAGCACAAAACAAAAACTTTTAGCAGAGAAAACAAGAGAAAGGAATCAAAGAAGTATGAAAAGAAGAAATGATTTACAAAATAGCTAGAAAATAATTAACAAATGACAATATTTAGTCCCTACCTATTAGTAATTACCCTGAATGTAAATAGATTGAATTTTTCTTAAGTGTTCATATGAGAAAAGGTTGCTGTATTTTGTCAAATGCTTTTTTCTGCATCTATCGAGAGATTATGTGGTCTTTGTTTTTGCTTTCATTTATGTGGGAAATTACATTTATGGATTTGCATATGTTGAGCCAGCCTTGAATCAGGTAGGTATGAAGCCTGCATGATCAAGATGTATAATTTTTTAATGGGTACCTACATTCTGTTTGCTAGGATTTTATTGAGTATTTTCAAGTTGATGTTTATTAATGACATTGGTCTCTAGTTTTCTGTTTTTGCTAGGTCCATGCATGGTTTTGGTATCAGGGTAATATTGCTTTGTAGAATGACTTGGGGAAGGTTCTGTCCTTCTCAATGTTTTGAAACAGGTTCTGCAATATAGGTACAAGCTCTTTTTCAAAGGTTTGGCAGAATTCTGGAGTAGAATTGTCTGCTTCAGACCTTTTTCTTGTTAGAAGCTTTTTTTACTGTTTTTGAAATTCTGGTGCTTGATATTGGTCTGTTCAAGACATGATTCTTTCCAGTTAAGTACAGAGAGGTGGTAACATTACATGTATTGGTTCATTTCCTCCACATTTTCAACTCTATGGATATGAATTGTTGTAGTAATCAGGGATAATCTTTTGTATCTCTGTGGTATCTGTTGTTATTTCTCTTTTTTGTTTCAAAAGATATAAAATGACTAAATGGGGGAAACATACCAAAGACCCAACTATCTGTTGCTTATATGAGGCTCACTCTAGCTTTAAGGACACACATAGACTGAAAATAATGGTATGAAAAATAATATTTCATGAAAATAGAAATCAAAAGAAAGAAATGTATATATCAGGAAAAATAGACCTTACTTCAAAAACTGTAAGAAGAGACAAATGAAATCACAATAATGGTAGTGGGTCCAATTCATTAAGAGGATTTAACAATTATAAACATATATGCAAATAAACTGGGTGCACTGGGGGAGGAGGTAAGATGGCTGACTGGAGCCAGATTTCAACAGAAGCTCCCATCCAGAGGGAGAGATAATAGTCAGAATGAACCCAATTATGCTGAAGTTCAGGAGCTGAGCCAAGAGAGAAGATTTATAAGTGCACATCATCCCTATTGAGGTAAGCTACATCTCTAAGGAGGCAAATTTCAGGTATAAAACCCATCCCAAAGAGACAAGAGTCAATCCCCTCCCCCAAGAGAGTGGCTTGCTGTGTGATCTCTACATGTGAGCAGTTAATAGAAGACCTCTTGTTTGAACCCCATGGGAGGGAGCCATGGAAGGCCAGGGCTCCTTCTTAAGAGAGATCCCTCTGTGAGCCTGGGCAATCTCTTGCCCAGCATAAAAGTTGAACAAATATTTTCCCTGCCATTCTTAACTCCAAGTCCACCCTTCCTCCCTTGCCTGGTGGTCTGGAAGTCTACCACCTACAGAGCCCGAAGTGTCTGGCAGTTCCTTGCTAGGGCTGGGCATTGCATGGGCTGCAGCACAGCTGCACTGAAACCATGACTTGAGTAGAAGTGAAGAGACACAGGGTGAGGGGAACTGGCCTGGTACCATGAAAGTGCAGTAGCAAGGGTGAAACAATGGCAGCAGCTCAGACAGAGGCATGGGGTCCTGTACAGTAGCACCTGCGCTCCTGCCTGGGTCAAATTTTAGAGAGACACTGGCCCAATTCTGTGGACCACTAGAGGGAGCCAGACCTTGCCCAGCAGGAGTACCAGAGGAGGACTGCACCTGGGGTAAAGGCACAGACTCTGAGGGACAGAAACACATGTGATGATGGTAACCTCTGGCTTGGAACAGACTCAGGAGGAATACTCTCCAGTTTCCAATGAGCATCAGAGTGAGTCAGGCTTGAGCTCCTCCTGCCTGCTGGTGGCAGAGGGCAGCAGTCCAGCTGAGGAGGCATTGACTTCCCTTTGGCTCTGGCAAGTGCAAATCCCTGGTGCATTTCCTCATTGGAGAGAACTGGGCCACAGCCCTGTGGGGTTGCCAGTGACTGGGTGTGATGGAGGTGCAAGGTGGGGAAGGAGGTGCCAATCCCCCTGAACTAACTCTTTTGCTAGGCAGGTCTTTCTGACTCCACTGAGCACTGGAGTGAGTCACACTTGAGCTGCCAGTGGACCCTTGCTATCTGGTTGCTGGAGACCTTTTGAAATCTCCTACTTGAACAGTGATTGTGCTGCCTGGGACATTTGGTTTGGAGCTCTTGACATGGGCCAGCAACCAGGGAGCCTCCAGAGTTGTACCCCAGTTGTGTTATAGTGGGAGGGATTGATTCTCCTCTTCCAGTTGTTGCTGGTGAGGGGTGGGGTGTATTAGTTGCTTGCATCTCTCCCCAGCTGAGATTTCAGCCCAAAGCTGCCTGAATATAAGACAAAGGATTGGATAGAGGCTGCCTGAATATAAGACAAAGCCACCTAGCCCCATCACACTAAGCAGGTCCCCAGAGTCTCAGGCTGCAGGACTGAAAGTGACCTTTGTAAAGCTGTAGGGGAAAAGCCACCGACACCAGTCCCAGTTCTTTGGCAAAGAGCCAGTTAACTACAACTCCTGGAGACCTGAATCCAATCTCATCTTACCACTTTCTCTAGTCAAACTGTGAAAAAAAAGCATGGGGTGGAACCAGTGGAAAAACTCTGGCTATATGAATAACCAGAGATGATTAACTCCCCCAAGGAATGACACAGAAGGCACAAAAGAAGATGCCATTCATAAACCAATGGCTGAAATGTCAGCAGTAGAATTTAGAATATGGATGGCAAATAAGATTAATAGATGGAAGTACATTTGGAATTAGAAATTCAAGGAGTAGTTCAAAATTTGTCTCAAGAAAACAATGAATTCAAAGATAAAATCTCCAAGTACTTAGACATAATGAGAAAAGAAATTGAACAGCCCAAAGAAATGAGAAAGTTATTTGAGGAGCTTCATAATGCCGAAGAATCCCTCAGTAATACAGTTGACCAGGCAGAAGAAAGGATCTGTGACATTGAAGACAAAGCTTTTGAATGCTCCCAAGTGCTCAAAGAGGCAGAGAAGTGGAGAGCAAAAATGGATCATTCCCTGAGAGACTTATGGGACCACTCCAAAAAAGCAAACATTTGCCTTATAGGAATTCCTGAAGGAGAAGAGGATGATCCTAAAGACACAAATGCTCTACTCCAAGATATAATGGAGGAGAATTTCCCAAGCATGGTAAGAGGTACAGAAATTCAGATAGCAGATAGTTTCAGAATCCCAGCAGGACTCAATCCAAATAAAGGATCTTCTAGACACATTATAATTAACTTTGCCAAAGTTAATATAACGTAGAAAGTTCTGCAAGTAGCCAGATGCAAGAAAAGTATAACCTACAAGGGAATGCAGAATGACTGCAGATCTCTTAGCTGAAATTTTTTGAGCCAGAAGAGGATGGTCATTGACCTTCAATCTCCTAAAACAAAAAATCTTTCACCCAGGATCCTGTATCCAGCTAAACTGAGTTTCATTTGTGATGGAGAAGTCAAATACTTTACTGACAAATACATGTTGAAGAATTTGCCATAACTAAACCAGCTCTCCAGGATATTCTCAGACCCATTCTCCATAATGATCAGCTTAATGATCTACCACCAACGTAAACTCACCCAGAAAACCTTGAATAAAACCTAACATCCGCAATGGTGAAAGGATTAAAAATATCCACTGGACACTTGGAAAACATGATAAACAAAACACTACCATGCTTATCAAATAGTCTCAATTAATGTGAATGGCTTAAATTGTCATCTAAAGAGGCACAGGGGGAGGGGGCAAGATGGCCAACTAGAACCAGCTTCCCACAGAGGCTCCCATCCAGAAGGTGAGATAAAAGACAGAAGTTCCTCAAGAAAGCGGATGGTTTGGAGCTGAGCTAGGAGTGAAGATGGAGGAATGCACATCCCCCCTGAGGAGGTGAGTTGCGACTCTAAGGAAACAAGCTATAGGTACATAACCTATCACCAAGCAGACCTGAGCCCCCTCCCCTGTGAGAACCTTCCACCTTGCTCAGGCATCTTAGTGGGCCTCCTTTCTCTTGCTGTTATGACAAGGAGCAAACATCATAGCAGAAAGACCAAGTGTGCACTATACAGTCAGGAACCTCAGCTTTGGAGACCACACCCCGACCACTTCTCTGATTCCCACACAGTCTGAGTCATAGGACTTTGTTATCCTACTCAGCATAATACAGGTGACAGGATCTAAAGTTGCCATTGGTCCTTCTCAAGATGTTAACCAGGTAACATCAGTGTAGGGAGGCCAGAGCCTCCTGTGTTATTGAGGTTACCTTGGTGCTTCCCTCAAGTCCCCTTTCCACTGAACATTTGTGACTGACTCCAAGTACCACATTGCTCCATGTTGCCTAAACCAGGGTGTACACAGCCCCAGCTGTGCAGGGAAGATTCAAAACAGCAGAATAATGAATCAGCTTTCTGGAGCTGTGTTTCTACTGTAAGGTTTGGAAGAAGCAGGAGTTACTAAGAATCATCTCTCCTCCCCAGAACCATGGATGAGAAAAGGCAGAGAAGAACAGGGAGGGGACAGTGCCCAGGAGTCACACAGTCTGGGTTCAGACATAGCCCCAGTGTGGGTAGAGGGGTCCTCTCACATCTAGGGGCTCTAGGCTTCAACTCAGTTCTAGGAGGGTCTAGGCTAGGAGGGTCCCATGCAGCTGGGAGCCCACACCTGGTCAACCTTCCACATTTTTATCATGACCTGGGGATCTGGGAAACTCAGGGCCTTCTTGCTTTTCAGTCTAAAGGCAGGGAGACCTTTGCAGTGGACTCTCTCCCGGCTGTGCAAGAGATGTCAAGGCTGTTTCCTCCTGTCTGTCTGAAACTTTATGTCCTGTGACCAACTCCCCACACCCTCTTTCTGTCACCCCCTAGCCTCTCATCACTATCAAACTACTCTATTTCAGTGAGTCAGCTTTTCAGATTCAATACATAAGTAACATCATACTGCATCTGCCTGAGGTGATGGATATGTTAATGAGCTTTATGTCCTCATCCACACAGTGTATGTATACCTGAACTTCACACTGTACCCCATACACATATATAGCTATGATTTGTCTACTGAAAATAAAGTTAATAAAACCATAATAAATTAAATGCAGGAAGCGTGGTTTGACTACCCCACACGCTTGTTATCTCTGCCTCAGGTCTCCATGGCATTCATGGGCAGCACCTTAGTTTTTTGTCTATGGCAATGAATCTTTGGGGCCAGCAGGATGCAGCATATTTCAACATGGAAGTTGACAAACCTTCTAGTAAGCCCCTGCCAGCTCTGGCACTCTTCACAGGTAGAGGCTGAATCCTTTCAACTGGCTGCCCAACCTGTTCCCTGGGGATAGGTATCTTCTTCTGGGTCTCTCCCCATGGCTTCTGGTGCTGTGGGTAGAGAAGGAGGCCATGGGGTCATGCTGGTGGGTTGTGCTTAGACCAGGCATCATCTTCAGGCTAGGTAAGGGACTGGCAGACACCTTGGCTTTCTTGGTCTCCTGTACTCCATAGCCTTATTTGTGGAAAACTCTTTGAGTATGGCTTTAGTCTCTCTTGCCCATAATTAATTCAGTTGTCTTTCATAATCTGGAGGAGGGTGGACTTCTCCCTTAGGTCAGGGGTCAGGCATCGGGGGTCAGGAACTGTTGTGGAAACGTTTTGGGTTCTGCAGAGAATAAGAAAGGTATCTCACATCTCCCACTTGTGATGTTGTTTTTTAAGGTCTTCCCAACTCTCTCCACAAAATGGTGGGATCCCAGCCATCATAGTGTAGAGGACGACCCTGAGGCTGCACACGTCCATCTCTAGTCCGTCATATTCCTGGTACATGAACATTTCTGGAGCAGAAAAATAGGGTGTTCCACAAAAGGTGTCCAGCTTCTTACCTTCATCAAACATCGTGGCGAAGCCAAAGACAGCCAATTTTACATTATCATGGGCATCCAATAGGATGTTGTGGGGCTCCAGGTCCCGGTAGATGATCTGCTTCTTGTGACAGTATTGTACAGCAGATAGGATCTGTCAAAATTTGTCTCTGGACTCCTCCTTCCTCATGTGGTCCTTTCAAAAATGCACTTGGAAAGGTCTCTGCTTCTGGCATGCTCAGTTATTAAGTATAGGGGTGTCTTCAGTATCAAAGACATCAAACAGCTACGGGATGTTTGGATGATTCAGAATCTTCATAACGTCAATCTCTGAGTAGAGACTTTTGAGGCTGAAGGGAAAAGGGCCTAGAGATAATTTTGATGGCCATATCAGGTGCTGGGTGAGCATCACCCTGGCAAAGCTGCCCCAGCCAGTGGTTCTGAGGAGTTTATAGTCCCAAAGGACCTCCTCATCCAAAGTCTTGGAGGCCAAGCCCTACTTTCTGGGCACCTGACTACTCTAACTCCATAAGCTACACTAAGTAAATAATGGCTCTGAGGAATGTCTGTAGTCCTTAAGGACCTCTTTGTCTAAAGACCTGGAGGCCAAGGCCTGCTGCCTGGTCACATGACCACTCTAACTCTACATGGTTATGCTAAGTAATGAATGAACAATACCAACTATACTAACAGGTTAGAATACTAATAACAGTAAGTCTGCAAATTACACTAACAATACTAGCCACAATAACTCTATGAACTAGGCCAACAATACTAGTAAACACTAACTAGGCTAAGAAGACTATGAATAGTAATTATATGAACTAGGCCAACAACACTAATAAGTAATACCAACTAGGCTAAGAAGACTATCTATACTGTGCTAACACTACTAACAAACAATTCTAACTATGCTAACTACAATTACAAGGAAACACACTCTAGCTATGGTCAAGTCCATAGTTCACCAAGAGCAGCTTCCTGGGATATAAAGACCAAATACCCAGGTTGAGATAGGTATATAAAGGTTGTAGCTTCTATGACTCTTTATTACGTTAAAGCAATAAGAATGCCAGTCATGGCTGGGGACCATCCACAGTGTTTTTTCTTTTTTTTGGTCACAAGAACATTTTCCTCTTCAAAGAAAAACAAATTCTTTTTGCTTACATGGGTTATAGATATTGATATTTATAATAAATTTAAACCTGTACAATGCTTCAGTTGCTTTTTTATTCATAGTTTGAAAATCTGTAAGAATTTTGTGTTTTTAAAGATCTCATAATATCTATACTTGGAATATTCAATTTCTTTTTCTTTAAATTCTGACTGGTGTCAGAATAATGAAAATATAGCTGCTTCATGATACTATACAAATGTGTTCTGTGGTGTGTGATAGATGATAAGGTCCATTATTTACATCTATAGGACTGCCAGGAAGAAAACTCTCATCATAATTTCCGCACATGATCATTAGTTGATTTGTCATCAAAAATCTTAGAGGCCAGAAATCAGTGGATTGAAATGTTCAAAGTTAAAGGAGAAACATAAAAGTCCTGTCAACCAAGAATTTTACATCCAACAAATTATTCTTTAAAAATAAGAGAGAAATTAAGGCATTTCCAGATAGCCCAAAGCTGACTACCACCAGACCTGCCCTTTCCATTGAAAAGAATGAACACTAGACAGGAATTCAAACCTTTATGAAAAAATAAAGGCGTCTGGTAAAGGTAAACACACGGGCAATTATAAAAGCTAGTACTATTTTTGTTTCATAGATGATTTAAGAGAATAATGTATCAAAAAAGCCTGTTATTAGTTATGTTTTTGGACACACAGTGCATACACATGTGATCTGCTTACAGTAAGAACTGAAAGAGCAATTATACAAGAAGGAAATGAAATGGACTTAAAGTGAAAAGGAGGATATAAAGTTATCAGTTTGCAAATGATGTCTCATATGTAGAAAACACTTAAGATTCCACAAAAGGGCTCGGCGCCTATAGCTCAACTGGCTAAGGCGCCAGCCACATACACCTAAGGTGGCGGGTTCGAATCCCCAGCCCGGACCGCCAAACAACAATGACGGCTGCAACCAAAAATAGCCGGGCGTTGTGGCGGGCGCCTGTGGTCCCAGCTACTTGGGAGGCGGAG
>CAUYTI010104628.1:0-12014 GCA_963575145.1 Galago senegalensis
GTCCCAGCTACTTGGGAGGTGGAGGCAAGAGACTCGCTTGAGCCCAGGAGTTGGAGGTTGCTGTGAGCTGTAATGCCACGGCACTCTACCCAGGGGGACAGCTTGAGGCTCTGTCTCAAAAAAAAAAAAAAAAAAAGAAAGGGCAAGACAGAATGCCTGTTTTTGTAAATAAACATTTATTGGAGCACAATTAGACCCATTCATTTATGTGTTATCTATAGCAGTTTCCAGACCTTAAGTGTAGAGTTGAATAACTGTGACAATCCTGCCCACAAAACCAAACTACTTAACTCCAAGGCCCTTTCAGAAAGTATTTCCCCAGGGAGACTATTGTACCAGCCTTGGATATGACAATGGTGGATGCACTGGGCCTGCAGGGGTAGTGAGGAGTTTGGAAAGGCACAAGGAGAGAGTCACACTGAATTGTCAGTGACTCTGACTTTAAGGAAATCATGACCCAGATATCAGCTGGCCTCATCGGTTTTGTTTTTTAACTAGATGATATTGACTCAAGCCCTTATTACACAACTCTTACAAAGTACAGTGCTTCATGGAGAATTCTGCCAACTTTTCAGACATCTGATTTCAGCCTTCCCTCGGGGACATATTGGTCCCAGCCTTACCTAGGATTTCAGCATTACCTGAGGCTGGATCCCATATAGGGACTGTCTCATTGTCCCAGGCATGCTGTCTCTGTCCTGCCCCTTTCGATCCAGCAGTGCAGCTTGTCCCTGTCCTATGATTTCGCCACTTACTTTACTACCACCTGTCTTCCTACACTTGATCTTAGCCAAAAGGCCGAGAAGCGATAACCTGTCTTCCTAATGTACATGTGTCATGAGGAGGGATGGAAATCTAGGCGTAGTGAAAAGCTCACTGGAGATCTGAAACCCAAACTCCTGAACTCAAGCAATCCTCTCTCCTTAGTCTCCTGAGTAGCTGGGGTTAGAGACACACATCTTCATACCCAACCTTTTTTTCCCTTTCTTTAAAAAAAAATTTATTGGCTCTGCACCTGTGGCTCAAGTGGCTAAGGCACCAGCTACGTACAGCTGAGTTGGCGGGTTCAAATCCTGGGCTTGCCAAACACCAATGATGGCTGCAACCCAAAAAATTGCTGGGCTTTGTGGTGGGCACCTGTAGTCCCAGCTACTTGGGAAGCAGAAGCAGGAGAATTGCTTAAGCCCAGGAGTTTGAGGTTGCTGTCAGCTGTCATGCCACGGCCCTCTACCGAGGGTGACAGCTTGAGGCTCTGTCTCAAAAAAAAAAATTTCTTGATACTTAATAGATGTACATATTTTTAGGGTGCATGTGCTAATGTAATACATTGATATGACGTGTAAAGATCAAATCCGTGTAACTGGGATAACTGTCACCTTAAATACAGTATTTATCTTTTTCTTATGCTAGAAATGTTCAAATTATTCTCATCTAGCTGTTTTGAAATACACAACACATTATTGTAAATATAATCCTACTGATTTCAATTTAATTTTCAATGGAGAACGTCCCTCTTTCGTTATCTCATCTGTTACTGACCCACGTTCTCAAGGTGCACCATCTACACAGAATGACCCATCGAGGTGTTTTCCTCCAAGAAGAATTTTAGTACCAGCTGAGGGAGTTTGGTTTAACTTTTATAGTGTAGCAAGGTGTCTGGGAACTAGGGTTTGGATGAGACAAAGTGTAGCCTGACTTGTCCAGCTTGCGGAGCCAGGACAGGAGGCAGTCCAAGATGGACTGAGTAGGAATGAGCACTGACATGAGTAGAGAAACCAGATCCCCTTCATGGAAATAGTGCCAATACCTAAGATGGGAGTGAGGTTGTAAGTGAGAGAGGAGGTCAAGGATCAAGATCAAAAGAAAGCAATGAAAAGAACTGTATTATAGACTCTTGCCTCCTTGTGGAAAGAGATTACGTTCTAACTATTTTTAAACATGAGGTCTGACAATTAAGTTTGCAAACTTGCCATCATATTCTTACGTTGGCAGCCCTGTAAAACAACTCGGTAAGTCTCAGAACCCTGGTGCATCAGTGTCTCACAGCTGTGTTCATGCTGACGTGTGGCCACGTCCTGCTGAGTGGCACTCACAATGGTTATTGCGTGTTTTTGTGGGCCGTTGAGAGAATGTCAGGGCTTGAAGTAGAGCAATGAAGAAAACCTTCCGTAAATTCCTTGTTAAG
Organism: Galago senegalensis; assembly: GCA_963575145.1. NCBI lineage: Eukaryota > Metazoa > Chordata > Mammalia > Primates > Galagidae > Galago > Galago senegalensis. Next base: position 2,186 of record CAUYTI010104628.1, read on the forward strand.
TTTGGCAAGGGTGAAAGTGAAATTAGGGACATGTTAGTCCCAGTTTATGGGGATCATGCCATGAAGAAAATGGCAGTGGACAAATGGATTAAAGGTTTTCTAAGTGGAGAGAAAGTGTCACTGATGAAAGGACGTTAGGGCAGCTGGTAACGAGCAGGATTGATGAAAAACATTGCAAAGGTTCATCGAATTGTGCATTAAAATCATTGGCTGACTGTGAGAAGGGTAGAAGACCAAGTAAATATAGATAGAGAAATAGGAAAATCTTAACTGAAAATCTTACCCAACAACTCATGGCTCTTGTAGCACAACAATGCACTAGTTCACACGGCACTGTTTATGAGAGAGATTTTATTTATTAAGTTTTGAGACAGAGTTTCACTATGTCACCCTCGGTAGAGTGCGGTGACATCACAGCTCATGGCAACCTCCAACTCTTGTACTTAAGCGATTCTCTTGCCTCAGCCTCCCAAGTAGCTGGGACTATAGGTGCCTGCCACAAAGCCCAGCTATTTTTTTGGTTGCAGTTGTCATTGTTTGGCAGGCCTGGGCTGCGTTTGACCCTGTCAGCTCCAGTGTATGTGGCTGGCACCCTAACCGCTGAGCTACAGGCACCGAGCCTATGAGGGAGTTTTTAGCCAGTAAACAAATAACTGTATTGGAACACCCTCCCTACTCACCTGATCTGGCCCCCAATGCCTTTTTTTCTTTACCTGAAGATAAAAGAAAGATCGAAAGGAAGATACTTCGATGACATTCAGGACATCACAGGTAATGTGCACATACAATGACAGCTTTGAGGGTGGACTAGGCACTAGCATCAGTGCATGGCTTCCCAAGGGGAGTACTTCCAAGGTGACTGTAGTGATATTCAGCAATGAGGTATGCAGCACTTTTTTTAGTGAACTGCATTTTCAGACTACTTCATACAGTCTTAGACACACAGTCGCGACATAAGAAATATTTGGCAAACTGAACCCATAACTGCATGCCATTCCTCAAATCTGGTTCTCTTTGTGTTCCCTGGACTTTGCTGCTTTGATCAAGCAGCATTGGTTTTATTTTCAAACAGCAAAAGAGCATCAGTAGTGCATTTATTCTGTTTTTCCTTCAAAAAAGGCCTAAACTAGGTCTCAATATATTTGTATCATAGCATTAATAGCAACAAACGATATTACTACCATCATTTGTGAAATGCCTACTCGATCTGAAGTATCACCCCCGTAGCTCGGTGACCCGTGTTCTTTCATTTAAGCCTCGTAATAGCCCTATTATTATGTTCATTTAACAGATGAACGGGTTCTCTTTCCTGAGGTCCATATAAGTGGCAGTCTGTCTGACTTCAAAACTCTTGATCACAATAACACCAGCCCTTGCTGCCTCATAACTCCAACTTCAAAACCTTTGATCTCCTCATTCCCTTGCTTCAGATTCTTCATTGTTTTCTCATATCCTCCCGAGCAGAGTCTATGTAATTTAGCGCGGCATAATTTACTTTCCATAATCCCTGACTACTTCTGTGGCCTCAGCTTCTGCTACTGTTTCCAGAAATGCATACTGAGTTCCAAACACTGGCGGTTCCTGGGGATATGCCAAGCTCCTCCGTAATTGCATGGTTTTCGTGTCTCTCATTCTGGAGTACTGTTCTCCCCCTTATTCCTGGGCTTTAAAACCAGAGGCCCAAGTTCTATTCATCTCTTCTGCGAGATTATCTGGGGTTGGATTCTCCCATTAGAAAAACTGACATGACCTTTCCTCAGTCAGAAAACAGACATTCTGCGATGAATTGTGGCTTTGCCACTTACTGGCTGTATCCTCTTGGAAAAGTTGCTTGGTTTGTCTAAGCCTCAGGATTTTGTCTTCATAAAATTGGATAAAGATGGTCTTTAGAACCATGCCTGACACATAACTCGATTAGAATTGACCACTATTATATGCCTCTTGTGCACATTAAGAGTGACGTGTGTAATGATCTAGCATAATAATTGTGAGCAAACTGTATTTTCTTAGCGAGTGCCTGCCACTTTAAGAAGCATCTCAAATTCGCCTTTCTATAAGCATTCTGAGCATTGTACACGTGGCTTGTCATTTCGTCAATTGCGCTCACCTATTTTTACTTCTTATAGCCTGTCTAATTATTAATGTTTGTGTACATTTTCATCTCTTCTGCTAGCCTGGTCTCCTTGAGGACAAGGACTATGTTGTTATCAACTCAAACATAGCATAAATGGGTATTTAATACATTTCTGTTGATTGACACCAAATAATAAGAATGAGTCTCAAGGACCTTAGAGTTAGTCTAAGTACTGCTACTACTGGATAATGTTTGTTGAATTCGCTTTACACTGCCCTAAAATCTGGGTGCTCATTAATCTACTCTCACAAAAGTTCCATTAAGTTAAGCGTTATTCTTATGAAGCCTTTTTTTTTTCTTTTGAGACTTACTCTGTCCCCCTGGGTAGAGGGCTGTGATGTCATAGCTCACACAACTTCAAACTCTCGGGCTCAAGCAATTCACTTGCCTCAGTCTCCCAAGTAATTGGGACTGAAGGGTCCTGCCATAATGCCCAGATTTTTTTTTTTTTTAGAGATGGGGGTCTCACTGTGACTCAGGCTGGTGGACTTGAACTCCTGAGCTCAAGGGATCCACCCCCGTTGCCTCTCAGGGTGCTAGAACTATAGGCATGAGCCACCATACTCTGCCTGTATTGTTTTTGTTTTTAACAAGACTTTGGTTATTCTGGTGTAGGTGGTCTGAAAAACACTGCTTTGAACAACTCCATGCTGCTGCTTCCCGAGTAGGAGAAATAAACTATTTGTACAAAGCAAGTTAAAAAACTAGCTCAAACTCCCAAAGGAGAGAAGAAGAAGGGAAAAATTCTTGTGCTCAACCAGGAAAGGTTTTGACAAAGAAAGATGCAAGGAAAAGACTTTCTGTATGTTAGGGACAGCGTGAGCAAATCGTGCAGACAGGAAAATATATAGTACTTAGTAGTTGGATTGTAGACTGAGTAAAGAGTGTGAGTAGTGGGTGGCGCCTGTGGCTCAAGGAGTAGGGCGCTGGCCCCAAATACCGTAGTGGCGGGTTCGAACCTGGCCCCGGCCAAAAACTGCAAAAAAAGAAAAAGAGTGTGAATAGTAAGACAGGAAAGGTAGGCTTGGACTGGAGGGGAACACTTCATCGTGCATTTAATGGATAGGCAGTAAAGGGAAAGAGAAAACTTTTGATTTGCGGTAAAAGATAAGGAGATAATTAATCAGGTCAGAAGAATTCTGAAGAGGCAGGATGTTTGGAGAGAGACAATTTATGAACGACAAAGGAAAGATGTGAGATCACAAGGACTTGAAGTCTCATATAATTACTGGATATTTATTGAGAGTCTATTGTGTGTGAAATGTGGGGCTGAGCACTGGGAGAAGGTGGGAAGGAAGTCATTATCCACATACGATGCTAGAGAGCCATCTGAGGGGTACAGATGGTATGGAAGTCCAGACTTGGCGAGTGAGAGAGGAAGGCTACTGGCAACGTTAACCTCAGCAACGTTAACGTCAGCAACGTTAACCTCCGAGTATGATTTTCCCCTTTCCTTGATTAGTCCAATCAAGGACTATCAATTTCATAACAGTTATTGGAGAGTGTCTGTTGTGAGTTAATAGGAAAATATAAAGATTTCATCAGTCCTCCAGAGACAAGATTTGCTTTACTTAGAATAAATGTACATTAGGGGGTTGGGGGGAAAGGAAGAGCAGAGAGAGAGAAGGAGGGAGGGGGTGGGGTCTTGGTGTGTGACACACCTCTTGGGGGCAAGACAGATCGTAAGAGGGACTTTGCCTAACACATGCAATCAGTGTAACCTGGTTTCTTGTACCCTCAATGAATCCTCAACAATAAATAAATAAATAAATAAAAAGAAAGAGGAAGGCTAGAAGAGCTTAATAATTGTAAAAGCTTTAGGGAGTGGAATTGACAGAGTTTCTTGTATACTTGGATATAGACGAGGGCTAAGCAAGAGGAGGAGTCTATGAAAACTGGGGTTTGGGGGTTGGGTGATTAGAGGCCTGATGACTTTATAAACTGAGAGAGGAGTGAAGAGAGGAGGGGATATGATGAGTTATATATTTTGTTGCATTGGAAGGACCTGGAGGAACACAGTACGATCTTAGGACTGTAGAGCTGGCGCGCAAGTAAGGAGTTTTAGACAGCTATCGTGTGAGAGAAGTTGAGATCAGGTAATGGTCAGTGGATTGGAGGACGAGGGAGGACAGGGTTAAGCCAAAGCTGAGTTAGAGTTATGGAACTGGGTGAGGTAGGCAGAGGTAGAGTTATAGAACCTGGAGTAGGCAGAAGTGAACTGAGCAAAAGATTAATTGTAAAAGTTAGAGCCAAGAATGAAGCCAGAAAAGTCAATACATTCTCAGGTTCAGAGAATCATCAAAATTTTGAGATGAGGCAGCACCTGTAGCTCAGTCAGCAGGGCACCAGCCACATACAGAGAGGGTGGCGGGTTCGAACCCAGCCTGGACCTGCTAAGCAACGGTGACAACTGCAACCAAACAATAGCTGAGCATTGGGCAGGTGCCTGTAGTCCCAGCTACTTGGGAGGCTGAGGCAAGACAATCACTTAAGCTCAAGAGTTTGGGGTTGCTATGAGCTGTGATGTGACAGCACTCTACAGAGGGCGACAGCTTGAGACTCTGTCTCAAAAAACAAAAAAACTTTGAGATGAATGCAGCCAGTGAGAACAAAAGCAGTGAATCAGGTTGAGGATTGTTTTTTGTTTTAGAACTTCTTTTAGGGGGAGTGCTGTATTTGTTTAGAAGACGATGCTTATTCACATCCTGTGTTGGGAGAAGAGAATGGAGCATAGGGCTGGGGAAAGGTCTACCCAATTCTTTAGAAAAGACTTAATCGTATATAAAGAATCACAAAATACTTTCCTATAGAAACTAAAGGAAGGGCCGATTCTGATTCAAGGTGATGAAACAGTAACAGGGCTACCATGGAGTTATTTTTTTATTGATTTCCTTCAAGTCAAAGAATGATCAGTCTTTAATGTTATCATAGTTATTATAAACCAAAGACTGAACTTACAAAAACCACATCTAAATTATGTATAGAACATGTAGTTCTGAATTGTAGTTCTGTTTGTCCCCTCCCCTACAAATCAAAATGACAAATGCTGACCTTTGACGCTTGTAGCTATTGGTTATGGTTACTTATTTCCCAAGAATTCTTGTATGGGTAGCCATCAGAAGTTATGCCATTGTTTTCAGGGTTTCCCAGGATGCTCTTACAAGGTGCATTCTTTGTTAAAAGAATAAATAGTTTGGATCAAGACAAAAGGAATTGAACTTGAGTTCCTTTCATCTCCATGTTGATACACGGGGGGCTGCTCCGTTCCCTTTCTGTACTAGCAGAATCCTGTGTGCAGCACCACAGGGCTGTGTGGCGGCTCGGAGGATAGATTTTTTGATGCCGTCTGATATGGGACTTCATGTACAAACTGGAGGTCTGTTCTTTTGTAGAAGCTCTAAATGGAGAAGCAAGGCCGCCCTTTTAATCATCCGACTCCTTTTCATTAACATGAGGTAATTGCTCAGGATAAAAAAGGGGAAATATGTCATCCTTTCGTTTTTTTCTTTCTAGAATATAGATTATCATTTAAGACTCTCCCCCAGCCACAGAACTTTGACCTTCCTGAATTAGTTCCTTGACAAGATGAGAAAAGTGGGGAGAACACATGGGGATCCCCTCCTGCACAGAGCAGTGGGTGCAAAGGTGTGCCCATGCTCCTTGACCCAAGACGGGGTTACAGCCGATAAACTCAACATAAGGTGAAAATATCCTGAGTTGAAAATCATTTAATATACCCAGTCCACTGAATGTTGTAATTCAGCCTCGCCTACCCTAAATGCACTCTGAACACATTCAGTATAGTGTTCAATAAACTGCATGAGATTTTCAGTATTTCAGGCTTTGTGTTAGATGATTGGGGCAGCATTGCCAGAGAGTGTTATACCACTTATCACCAGCCAGGGAAAAGATCAAACAAACTTCAAAATTTGAAGTATGCTTTTACCAAATATGTTCTCACTTCCCCACCATTGTATTTTTTAATTTTAATTTTAATTTTTTTTAAGACAGTCTCTTACTATGTTGCCCTCAGTAGAGTGCTGTGGCATCACAGCTCACAGCAACCTCAAACTCTTGGGCTTACAGCAATTCTCTTGCCTAGGCCTCCCAAGTAGCTGGGGCTATAGGTACCCATAACAATGCCTGGCTATTTTTTTTGTTGTAGTTGTCATTGTTGTTTGGCAGGCCTGGGCTGGGTTCCAATCCACCAGCTCTGGTGTATGTGGCTGGCGCCCCAGCTGCTGAGCTACAGGCGCTGAGCCTTTGCCACAATTGTAAAGTCAAAAAAATCTTAAGTCAAACCATCAGCAATTGGCAACCATTTGTAGAGGACAGAAACTTCAAATCCAGGTTTATTCAGTGACTTAACTCCCAAAACACCTGTGTGAGACTCAGAATCTAATGGACTCTAAGGTACCATAATGTTGCTTCTTCTGTGGGTGGTGGGTTTGATAACTAGGCTCATATCCAAGAAAGCTGGACTTTGGATGAATATATGATTTCATTTATTTCTAATTCCAGAAAAATATTTACTATATATATAATAAATAATAAAAAATACATGTTTACTTACTCCACATATAAAATACTATACTATAAAATATATATAGTAAATAAATAAATACTATAAATAATAGTAATAATAAATAGTAATAGTAAATACCATAAAATGTCTATATAGTAAATAAATATATATCTATGTATTTTTTTCGGTGGCAGCAATAGAGGTTAATGAGAGGTTTATAGAGGTCAGTGTAGAACAACACGAGCCGAGGAGACTAGTTTGGAGGCAGTTGCTCTAATGCAAACACTGAATGCTTCTGTGGGACTAGGAAGGAATAAAAGGTGACTTCTAGGGCTGAGTGGCGGCTTGGAGGATCTCGTAGCCATGTGAAAAGACAGAGAACCACTACAGATAATATTCCATCTGAAAATTGGTCATTGCTAAAGGTCCAAATTCTGAAGACCTCAACCACTTCTATCTGTAATTGTTGGGAAGTAAAGCCAATTTATTTCCTTCCTTCCTTCCTTCCTCCCTCCCTCCCTCCCTCCTTCCTTCCTTCCTTCCTTCCTCCCTCCCTCCCTCCCTCCCTCCTTCCTTCCTTTCTCTCTCTCTCTCTCTTTTCTTTCTTTGACAGAGTGTCACTATGTTGCCCTCGGTAGAGTGCTTTGGTGCACAGCAACCTCCAACTTTTGGGCTTAAGCACTTTTCTTGCCTCAACCTCCTAAGTAGCTCCCAACTCTTGCCTCCCTCCTGAATAGCTGGGACTACAGTCACCCGCCATAATACTCAGCTTTTTTTCTGTTTGCAGTTGTTATTGTTGCTTAGCTGGCCCGGGCTGGGTTCGAACCTGCCAGCCTTGGTGTATGTGGCTGGTGCTATGGGTGCCAAGCCAAAGCCAGTTTCTTATCTGTACTATATCAAAAGAAATAATTTCTGTGATGAAAAAATTCTGACATTTCTATTTCATTCTAATTTCATATATTGTGTTTGTGAAATTCATTATTTGTATTTGATTGGTATAAGAATAGATTAGGTTAAATTTTCTTATGGGGATAGTCTTTTCATTAATGTTATTACAATTTCCTTTTTTTGCAGTTTTTGGCCGGGGCTGGGTTTGAATCTGCCACCTCCGGCGTATGGGGCCCATACCCTACTCCCTTGAGCCACAGGCACAGCCCTATTACAATTTCTAATCCAGGGGCAGTGCCTATGGTTCAAAGGAGTAAGGCGCTGGCCCCATATGCCAGAGGTGGTGGGTTCAAACCCAGCCCTAGGCAAAAATTGCAAAATAAAAAATAAATAAATAATTATAAAAAAATAAAACAAAACCTAAGTATAGGCTTAGTTAAAAAAAAAAACAAAACAAACCCCCCCCCCAATTTCTAATCCATAGGATGCAGATAGTATTAACAGTTAACATTTTTCCTTATTCTACAATCCATTTCTTTTCCTACTTTTTGGTTATTAACTATTATTTTAGCATTTTAGAATACTGTATATTTTATTATGGACTGTATTTGTCTCAGTTTAAAGACATTTAAGTGTAATAGTCTTTCACAAATTTTTTATCTCAGAATTTTAAAATCTGAGACTAGAACCATACCTTTTCTTGTGGAAAATAGATACCCATAAAATGATCTCTTTTTCTTCTTCTTCTTCTTTTTTTTTTTTTTTTTGGCCAGGGCTGGGTTTGAACCTGCCACCTCCAGCATATGGGGCTGGCACCCTACTCTTTTGAGCCACAGGCGCCGCCCCTCTTTTTTTTATTTTTAAAATCGGAAATTCTTAGTATGCTGCAAAATAAAAATATTTTGAAAAAGGTGGCAATGGGTAAATATTTAAAACTGTTACTTGCTGGAAGACAAAAATTTTTGTTTTAACTGAAATGCACAGAACACAGGCCAAGATGAAGTGGGAGATGTGATGTAGCATATGCATTTTTCTATATAGATAATAACTGTCATTCTTGGTGCTTCTGATTTCTCATGTAGAATGTCTAAAATAGGGACATTAGTGATGGCTCTGACTTAAAGATATAGGGAGGGTTGATTATAGTAATATTAGTGCATGACCAATATTTGTAATATTATTGCATGACCAATATTTGTAATGGTATTAGAAGATCAATCTGGAAGATAACAAATTTGTAAGGAAGATAATATTAAAAATACTGTTAGAAAATTTGCCTCTTTTTCTCTTTAATTATTTTAAAGATAGTTCCTTCTTCCTTGGTTGAGGAAGCAAAAAAGAAAGAAAAAGGAAGTACTTGTCTTGATGATGGCTGAAGTAGTAGATTTAAATCATTACAAAACTTTTATTCTTTTCGAATTGAGTATATTTAGGAGAGGATGGGGGTGGAGCAGGGAATGCTTACGCTAAATTTCTAAATTCTAGAGGGGCGTGATGGTTCATGCCTATAATCCTAGCGCTCTGGGAGGCCCAGGAGGGTAGATTGCTTGAGTTCAGGAGTTGGGAGACCAGCTTGAGCAAGAACTAGACCCTGTCTTTAATAAAAATAGAAAAACTAGCTGAGCTTGTTTGGAGCACCTGTAGTCCCAGCTACTTGGAAGGGTGAGGAAAGAAGGACTGCTTGAGCCCAGGAGTTTGAGGTTCCTGTGAGCTCTGATACCATGGCAATAGAGTGAGACTGTGTCTCAAAAAGTAAATAAATAAATGAATTCTAAAACTGTATTTAACTTTAAGACCTATGGAAACTACTTATGAATAGTTCAATTATCAACTTAATTTTTTAAAAAAATGTGTTCGTAGGAATAGGATAGGGAACACATTCATTCTGCTTTTTATCATACTGATGAAAGGGTTCTTCATGTTTCAAAATGGTAAGCATGAATTTTATATGTTGATAAATAATGATACTCTAAAACTATCCAGTCAAAGTCTGTTTGTCTTGTTAACAAGGTATTTTGGATCTAGAATTTTTTTTTTCTTCTTTTTTTTTAATTGAATGTTAACTATGTGCATTAATGCACTTCTGGGGTACAGTGTGGGGTTTTCACATGCATTCTGAAATACTTCCATCGAACTGGTCTACACAGCCTTCATGTCATTTTCTCAGTTATTGCTTTAAAACGTTCACATTCTACTCTTAGAAAGATTCACCTGTACCCCTATAAGACAAACCTCAGAAGTGATCCCTCCAAACCCCCTCCCTCCTCCCATTCCCCCCTCCC